>JAUCBJ010002187.1:0-110810 GCA_032718475.1 Nemertoderma westbladi | reverse complement strand
AAAGGAAATCCAAACAGGATAAATGGACTACAAATAGAAAAGGATGTTTGCTACGATGAAAGTCGCATTTGTGAAGAATTTAATACATATTTCACCAGCATCGCAGATAACTTAGTGTCATCAATGCCACCTGCCACTGGGAAGTATGGAACACAATCAACTCAGGAAAACTACTCAAATCTGGGTGTCTGTGAAAACGACCTTCAATTATCTAAAGTTAGCATAGCAGATGTAACAAAAATTTTCCAGAACATAAACTCCAACAATGCTACAGGCCCTGACGAGATTCCTCCAGGTGTTGCATTGGCTGCTGCAATGGACGTTCTTGCTTCCCCAGTAACCGACTTGGTAAACCTATCTATATCAACAGCTACATTCCCAAACATATACAAAATAGTATTGGTTAATCCCACTGTATAAAAAAAGGTATTACAACAGATTCGGGGAACTACGGACCTATTTCTCTACCACCAATAGTATCAAAAATTATCGAAAGGGTACAGTATATTTTACAGTACAGCATTATGGAATACGACAAGTAGAAACCTCATAAACAAGTACCAATCAGGCTTTCGGCCAGGCTACTCCACCGAGACTGCACTGGTAACTGATGATTTCATAAGGACATGTATCGATAATGGTAAACTCACGGCAATGGTCTTGATTGATTACAGAAAGGCGTTCGATACAGTAAACCACAGCATTCTAATTGACAAATTCAGAGCAATCGGAGCATCAAAATCTACCCAAGAATGGATCTCGTCATACAGTTCGTTGTAATTGGTATGAATCATTCATCTACTTTGGAGGTGGACAATGGAATGCCTCAAGGATCCATATTTGGTGTTCTGGGTTTTGGTGTTGGCTCCAACGACTTCGACCAAGTAATATAGGTCGATGCACTGCCTCCTAAATTTGCTGATGACATCAGGCTGCTAAAATCAGGGGATAATTAATAAAAGGATATATGTAAGTCGTTACATGGGGCCATGGAAAGAGTATCGGAGTGGAGTGTGGAAAATAAACTTACTATAAATTTTGATAAGACAGAAAGAATGCATAATATTTCGGTCACACCAGCGACTGTCCGCCCTGAATCTAGAACATGACTTCACTTTAGAGTGCCAGGGAAACACCATAACTCGAAATACAACAGTGTCTTTCTTGGGCTCAATTTTAAACAGCAAGTTGAGTGGTGAAGAAATGGGCCTCAAGACAGTGAGGAAGGGGAACGCTAGACTTAAATTATTATATCGAAATGGACCAATCTGGGACAGACCCTTGCGTAGACTACTGTGTAATACAATAATACAACCGCTTCTGGATTATGCCGCTATCTGTTTTTTCTCGATAACACAGGCTACTCGGGTGCGTCTGGAAGCTTTGCAACGAAAATGCATACGGTTCTGCCTGGGGCTCGGTCCAAGGGTTCATATCAACGCTTCGCATTTTGTTGCAATAAACTGCATTCCTGTAAAAGAAAGATTGGAGTCGATGGTATTATCGCACATGTATCGTATAAGATACAGTACGGACTGTCGCCCTCATACCTACAGTATTGCTGATCTGATTCACTTCGAAGAAGGTTGCTATTGGCTACAGGGGTCTGCCGAAAGAGTCACGATTCCGCTTCGAAACACTGTGACAGGCCAGTTGAGTTTCAGCTACATGGGTCGCAAGTTATGGAGCGAACTACCTGTGTCAGCTACATGGGTCCCAAGTTATGGAGCGAACTGACAGGCCAGTTGAGTTTCAGCTACATGGGTCCCAAGTTATGGAGCGAACTACCTGCAGATATCCACATGGGTCCCAATTTATGGAGCGAACTACCTGTATGACAGGCCAGTTGAGTTTCAGCTACATGGGTCCCAAGTTATGGAGCGAACTGACAGGCCAGTTGAGTTTCAGCTACATAGGTCCCAAGTTATGGAGCGAACTGACAAGCCAGTGGAGTTTCAGCTACATGGGTCCCAAGTTATGGGGCGAACTGACAAGCCAGTGGAGTTTCAGCTACATGGGTCCCAAGTTATGGAGCGAACTACCTGTATGACAGGCCAGTTGAGTTTCAACTACATGGGTCCCAAGTTATGGAGCGAACTGACAGGCCAGTTGAGTTTCAGCTACATAGGTCCCAAGTTATGGAGCGAACTGACAAGCCAGTGGAGTTTCAGCTACATGGGTCCCAAGTTATGGAGCGAACTACCTGTATAACAGGCCAGTTGAGTTTCAGCTACATGGGTCTCAAGTTATAGAGCGATCTGACAGGCCAGTTGAGTTTCAGCTACATGGGTCCCAATTTATGGAGCGAACTACCTGTATGACAGGCCAGTTGAGTTTCAGCTACATGGATCCCAAGTTATGGAGCGATCTGACAGGCCAGTTGAGTTCCAGCTACATGGGTCCCAAGTTATGGAGCGAACTGACAGGCTCCCAAGTTATGGAGCGAACTACCTGCAGATATCCACATGGGTCCCAATTTATGGAGCGAACTGACAGGCCAGTTGAGTTTCAGCTAAATGGGTCCCAAGTTATGGAGCAAACTACCTGTATGACAGGCCAGTTGAGTTTCAGCTACATGGGTCCCAAGTTATGGAGCGAACTACCTGTATGACAGGCCAGTTGAGATTCAGCTACATGGGTCCCAAGTTATGGAGCGAACTGAAAGGCCAGTTGAGTTTCAGCTACACGGGGCCCAAGTTATGGAGCGAACTACCTGTATAACAGGCCAGTTGAGTTTCAACTACATGGGTCCCAAGTTATGGAGCGATCTGACAGGCCAGTTGAGTTTCAGCTACATGGGTCCCAATTTATGGAGCGAACTACCTGCAGATATCCACATGGGTCCCAATTTATGGAGCGAACTGACAGGCCAGTTGAGTTTCAGCTACATGGGTCCCAAGTTATGGAGCGAACTACCTGTATAACAGGCTAGTTGAGTTTCAGCTACATGGGTCCCAAGTTATGGAGCGATCTGACAGGCCAGTTGAGTTGCAGCTACATGGGTCCCAAGTTATGGAGCGAACTACCTGCAGATATCCACATGGGTCCCAATTTATGGAGCGAACTGACAGGCCAGTTGAGTTTCAGCTACATGGGTCCCAAGTTATGGAGCGAACTACCTGCAGATATCCACATGGGTCCCAATTTGTGGAGCGAACTGACAGGCCAGTTGAGTTTCAGCTACGGGTCCCAAGTTATGGAGCGAACTACCTGCAGATATCCACATGGGTCCCAAGTTATTGAGCGAACTGCCTGTATGACAGGCCAGTTGAGTTTCAGCTACATGGTGCTAAAGTTATGGAGCGAACTACCTGTATGACAGGCCAGTTGAGTTTCAACTACATGGGTTCCAAGTTATGGAGCGAACTACCTGTATGACAGCCCAGTTGAGTTTCAACTACATGGGTCCCAAGTTATGGAGCGATCTGACAGGCCAGTTGAGTTCCAGCTACATGGGTCCCAAGTTATGGAGCGAACTGACAGGCCAGTTGAGTTTCAGCTACATGGGTCCCAAGTTATGGAGCGAACTACCTGCAGATATCCACATGGGTCCCAATTTATGGAGCGAACTGACAGGCCAGTTAGTTTCAGCTAAATGGGTCCCAAGTTATGGAGCAAACTACCTGTATGACAGGCCAGTTGAGTTTCAGCTACTAGGTCCCAAGTTATGGAGCGAACTGACAGGCCAGTTGAGTTTCAGCTACATGGGTCCCAAGTTATGGAGCGAACTACCTGTATGACAGGCCAGTTGAGTTTCAACTACATGGGTCCCAAGTTATGGAGCGAACTGACAGGCCAGTTGAGTTTCAGCTACATGGGGCCCAAGTTATGGAGCGAACTACCTGTATAACAGGCCAGTTGAGTTTCAGCTGCATGGGTCCCAAGTTATGGAGCGACCTGAAAGGCCAGTTGAGTTTCAGCTACATGGGTTCCAAGTTATGGAGCGAACTGACAGGCCTGTTGAGTTTCAGCTACATGGGTTCCAAGTTATGGAGCGAACTGACAGGCCAGTTGAATTTCAGCTACATGGGTCCCAAGTTATGGAGCGAACTGACAGGCCAGTTGAGTTCCAGCTACATGGGTCTCAAGTTATGGAGCGAACTGACAGGCCAGTTGAATTTCAGCTACATGGGTCCCAAGTTATGGAGCGAACTGACAGGCCAGTTGAGTTTCAGCTACATGGGTTCCAAGTTATGGAGCGAACTGACAGGCCAGTTGAATTTCAGCTACATGGGTCCCAAGTTATGGAGCGAACTGACAGGCCAGTTGAGTTCCAGCTACATGGGTCTCAAGTTATGGAGCGAACTGACAGGCCAGTTGAGTTTCAGCTACATGGGTCCCAAGTTATGGAGCGAACTACCTGTATAACAGGCCAGTTGAGTTTCAGCTGCATGGGTCCCAAGTTATGGAGTGAACTACCTGCAGATATCCACATGGGTCCCAAGTTATGGAGCGAACTACCTGTATGACAGGCCAGTTGAGTTTCAGCTACATGGGTCCCAAGTTATGGAGCTACCTGACAGGCCAGTTGAGATTCAGCTACATGGGTCCCAAGTTATGGAGCGAGCTGACAGGCCAGTTGAGTTTCAGCTACATGGGTCCCAAGTTATGGAGCGAACTGATAGGTCAGTTGTGTTTCAGCTACATGGGTCCCAAGTTATGGAGCGAACTGACAGGCCAGTTGAGTTCCAGCTACATGGGTCTCAAGTTATGGAGCGAACTGACAGGCCAGTTGAGTTCCAGCTACATGGGTCTCAAGTTATGGAGCGACCTGACAGGCCAGTTGAGATTCAGCTACATGGGTCCCAAGTTATGGAGCGAGCTGACAGGCCAGTTGAGTTTCAGCTACATGGGTCCCAAGTTATGGAGCGAACTGATAGGTCAGTTGTGTTCCAGCTACATGGGTCTCAAGTTATGGAGTGAACTGACAGGCCAGTGGAGTTTCAGCTACATGGGTCCCAAGTTATGGAGCGAACTACCTGTATGACAGGCCAGTGGAGTTTCAGCTACATGGGTCCCAAGTTATGGAGCGAACTGACAGGCCAGTTGAGTTTCAGCTACATGGGTCCCAAGTTATGGAGCGAACTACCTGTATGACAGGCCAGTTGAGTTTCAGCTACGGGTCCCAAGTTATGGAGCGAACTGACAGGCCAGTTGAGTTTCAGCTACATGGGTCCCAAGTTATGGAGCGAACTACCTGTATGACAGGCCAGTTGAGTTTCAGCTACGGGTCCCAAGTTATGGAGCGAACTACCTGTATGACAGGCCAGTTGAGTTTCAGCTACGGGTCCCAAGTTATGGAGCGAACTACCTGCAGATATCCACATGGGTCCCAAGTTATGGAGCGAACTGACAGGCCAGTTGAGTTTCAGCTACATGGGTCCCAAGTTATGGAGCGAACTACCTGTATGACAGGCCAGTTGAGTTTCAGCTACGGGTCCCAAGTTATGGAGCGAACTACCTGCAGATATCCACATGGGTCCCAAGTTATGGAGCGAACTGCCTGTATGACAGGCCAGTTGAGTTTCAGCTACATGGTGCTAAAGTTATGGAGCGAACTACCTGTATGACAGGCCAGTTGAGTTTCAGCTACATGGGTCCCAATTTATGGAGCGAACTACCTGTATGACAGGCCAGTTGAGTTTCAGCTACATGGGTCCCAAGTTATGGAGCGATCTGACAGGCCAGTTGAGTTCCAGCTACATGGGTCCCAAGTTATGGAGCGAACTGACAGGCCAGTTGAGTTTCAGCTACATGGGTCCCAAGTTATGGAGCCAACTGACAGGCCAGTTGAGTTTCAGCTACATGGGTCCCAAGTTATGGAGCGAACTGACAGGCCAGTTGAGTTCCAGCTACATGGGTCCCAAGTTATGGAGCGAACTGACAGGCCAGTTGAGTTTCAGCTACATGGGTCCCAAGTTATGGAGCGAACTGACAGGCCAGTTGAGTTTCAGCTACATGGGTCCCAAGTTATGGAGCGAACTGACAGGCCAGTTGAGTTTCAGCTACATGGGTCCCAAGTTATGGAGCGAACTACCTGTATGACAGGCCAGTTGAGTTTCAGCTACGGGTCCCAAGTTATGGAGCGAACTACCTGCAGATATCCACATGGGTCCGAAGTTATGGAGCGAACTGCCTGTATGACAGGCCAGTTGAGTTTCAGCTACATGGTGCTAAAGTTATGGAGCGAACTACCTGTATGACAGGCCAGTTGAGTTTCAGCTACATGGGTCCCAATTTATGGAGCGAACTACCTGTATGACAGGCCAGTTGAGTTTCAGCTACATGGGTCCCAAGTTATGGAGCGATCTGACAGGCCAGTTGAGTTCCAGCTACATGGGTCCCAAGTTATGAGCGAACTGACAGGCCAGTTGAGTTTCAGCTACATGGGTCCCAAGTTATGGAGCGAACTGACAGGCCAGTTGAGTTTCAGCTACATGGGTCCCAAGTTATGGAGCGAACTGACAGGCCAGTTGAGTTTCAGCTTCATGGTTCCCAAGTTATTGAGCGAACTATCTGCAGATATCCACATGGGTCCCAAGTTATGGAGCGAACTACCTGTATGACAGGCCAGTTGAGTTTCAGCTACATGGGTCCCAAGTTATGGAGCGAACTGACAGGCCAGTTGAGTTTCAGCTTCATGGTTCCCAAGTTATTGAGCGAACTATCTGCAGATATCCACATGGGTCCCAAGTTATGGAGCGAACTACCTGTATGACAGGCCAGTTGAGTTTCAGCTACATGGGTCCCAAGTTCCCAGTAAAAAATCCGCATTCGTAACGCATGGGATGGCGCATATTTCACGCATTCGTAACGCATTCTGAAATGTTACATAGATGAACCATGCGATACGAATTCGAAAACCGAACCAAATACGCATCCTTTATTCGCATATCGAATCTAATACGAACCGTATTCGAATCCCGCACATTCTACGAATGCGCCCCTAATCTTATACGAATGTTTCCCGAACACTATACGAATGCGTCCCTAATCTTATACGAATGTTTCCCGCAACCTATACGAATGCGTGCCGCATGTTATATACGAATGTTTCCCACGCTATACGAATGCGTTACGAATGTTTTACGAATGTTATACGAATGTTTACCGCATAATTTTTATTTTTTTTATTATTTCGCTACAGTTTACATAGTTTTAACAGTTTACAATTGTTAAAACGAGTCCATTTTATTTTTTTTTTTTAATATACTTGATATTCCGAATCTAATATGAAAACCATTTTCAATTTCCCCAAAAAAATGTTCAGATATAATTCAAGAGCACGCAATTTCAGACGTAAATCGTTATAGTTCTGATGATTTTATTATCTAAATATTAATTTCAAGCTTTTAATTAATTTAATTAATCTTATTAATTATTATTGATGGTTTATTATTTTTTATGATATTTTATTATTTTATTATTATATATATTTTTATTATTAGTTTATATATATTTTATTAATTATTATCGCAAAAAAGCGAATTAATATTCTAGAATATAGTAAAAAAAAACATTGAAATTATGTTGATGCATCTCATAAAATGTATGCCTTTGATGTATTTTGTCTGTAAGATTTTTTTACCATTAATAAGTGTAGGGCCTACTGTAGCAGTTACCGGTAATTAACAGCTACAGTATATCAGTAGACTTTTTAATGGCGTTTTATAGCGAATTAAACAAATTCAACCTGGAAGCCTAAGAAAACGTGTGAAAATATCACCATACACACGTACAATTTAATAAAAATGCCACATGATTTATAATATGTATTGGTACTGTACTGTAGGCCAGGTGAGATAAATAATGACAACATAAAACTATGTACTGTAATAACTTTGGGAAATGAGTACTACTGTACAGGGGCTAAAACTACGGGTGGGGGGGGGGGGGGGGGGGTGCCTACATACTATAAGTATGCCTACATAATGTAGTTCCTTAAGTTATTACAGTAGTTTTATGTTGTCATTATTTATCTCACCTAGCCTACAGTACATTACCTTTACATTATTACAGTATATCAAGCATGTTGATAAAGGGAACAGGTTTACTTACCACAATAATGGGGAACCAAAATAACAAACGGGAGTTAAGAATTACTGGGCAACCTATTAAATATATAGTAAAAGTACATGGGATTGGCTTACTGGTAACAAAGGGGGAGAGCTACTAACTAATAACACTTCTGTTCGATTATTTGCCTAATTATGATTGGCCAGTATTAATTACAGATGTCCCAAGGTCCCAAGTTATGGAGCGAACTGACAGGCCAGTTGAGTTTCAGCTACATGGGTCCCAAGTTATGGAGCGAGCTAACAGGCCAGTTGAGTTTCAGCTACATGGGGCCCAAGTTATTGAGCAAACTACCTGCAGATATCCAATGCTCTCAAAACCTGGTCTCTTTCAAACACAATCATAAAAAGTATGTTCTAACCACCCGGATGGATAATGACATTTGAAAACAAACTTTATCTACCTCATCTTATCTTACTCAATCTTTGCATATTTTTAAATAATTTCACTTTGCAGTTTGCCCTACTCTGGTTTTTATCTGATAATTATCTTTTAACTAACGTACTGATAATTCGTTTTTAACTAATTACCACAATACGTATTAACCCAACCTTTTTAACTCGATCGTTTTAAACTATTAATCTCTATTATAACGGTGTCGATAGAAACTAATTTTTGGACCCTCATGGAAACGAGACAGGCACCTCATGAGGTTATCCATACACTGTAACATAATAACTCGACAATTGTATGATTTATTAGACTTGTTTAGCACCGTAAATTAATTTATTTGTCTTATTATTTAATATTTTTATTAATATATTGTACTTTTTTCGACATACTGTATTTTCTTCTACTGTACTTTGAAATCGATGCTTATGTAATTATCTTCCTGTAAGTATATTATTTTATTTAAAGTACGTCTTTGTAAATTTTTTATTATTGATAGTAACAATGTGTTGGCAAGCGAAATGTTGGCGGTCGAATCCGACACCACGCTGATGAGACCCAGTAAGGTCGAAACGCGTACGTGGTTTGGAGAGATATGTGAGATATTAATTTCAAGAAAATTACGCGATTCCTATTGTACACTATTTGCATATTTGCAGCTGCATTAAGAATGCTGCCGGTGTCCTATGCGTATCTACCCCCCCCCCCCCCCCGCGCGGATTGCCCCCCTATAGACTTACAGTATAATAATAGTAGGTCTATATCCTATTCTATTATTCTATCTATTCCTACTCTATCCTACTCTATTATTCTATCTATTATTATGTTACAGTGTATGGATAACCCCAATATCTCTAGATAGTGACTTAAGCGCCTTAGCGTACTGTTTTATTATTGTAAATTTGGCGCTATACAAGTTTATTTTATTATTATTATTTATTATGTCTAGCGTACCGTACAGCACTTTAACTTGGATTTATTGGTTTATTTTTGTGGTTGGGTTAGTTGGTCAGGCCCAAACCCTAATTAAAACTCTCATTAGTAACCCTATAACCTTAAAGTCCCGATGCTCTAATTTAAGAAATTTTGAGGAATTTAGGATCCAAAATATTTAAGGTTGGAGTTACATATGACAGTTTCAATTAAGGTTTTGGGCCTCCATTTCCACTTTGAATTAGGGTTTCAGACCGCCACTCCCAAAATATGGGGACTTATTTACCTCCCTCGCTGCGCTCGGTCGTTTAATAACAGCTCTCGGGATGAACGGTAAATAAAGCATATTATATTTCCCCCACAGTACAATAGGTAGTTATTATAATTAACTGTATACTGTAATGAGTTAGAATATTGACGTTCCAATATTGATGCTAAAGGCTGTAAGGCTCAGCTCACAGACTTCGTGGCTCGCCCCATATTATTGAACTAGGCCTATTTCGACAACTTCGGTTGGTCACAGTAAGTATGGGATAATAATAACAATAATAATCCATAAAAACCTTCTGAAATTTTTTGAAAAACGTGGACAGAGCTGCTATAATGTTCAAATCAGTCTGATTGGTCAATTCATGGCCTGTTCTTTCTCAACCCAGTCCACCTTATTCAAATTTGAAAATGGTGTACAACAAAAGCTGAAAAAGGTGGACATGCTGTGTGACACAAATCGCCCGTGATTGGTCTGTCCATTGTCCATGTTTTCTTTGTCCAATCCACCTTCTTTTATTAATGATGCTGTAAACTTTGTACGTTACTTATAGTGTTAAAAAAATCAATCTATCAATTAGGCCTACCTGACTTCCGGTCAAAGCTTCAATACCATATACTGTACTGCCATACTGTACAAGTAATAACTTACCGGTACTGTTACTGTTCAGCTGTTAGTTGTTCACACTTCACAGCTATACCGGTACAGCTGTACTGTAGTAGGCCTACAGCACTAGGTATCTGCAACCTGCATTCTGTAATAAGCCTATTTTTTAACTGGAGCTGCTAGACTGTTTGTATGATATATGGAGAAATTATTTAATCAGTTAATTCAGTATAATTGGTTGTAATCCAGTAATCAGCGCTTCTACTTTATATCGCCGACAAAGAAGCGATAACTGAATAAAGATATAGGCCTAGCTGTATAGGCCTGTAGGCCTACGACGCTACGACTACAGTCCTGCGGTCTGACACCCCTGCGCTGCATTAACAGTTGTTTGGTTGTAGAGCTCCAGTCTGCCAGTTTACCTCCAATACTACCGGTACTACTGTACCGAACAGAACAGCCGAACTACAGACAACAACATAAAGTACCAGGTACTGGTACAGACAGAAGTGTAAAGCTTGAACTGCTGAAAGCTGATAAATTTCAACTAAACCAGTAAACGAAACCGTGTTTGGTAATTAATTGCTGATTTGCTGACCTGGTAGGCCTACCGATATCGGGATATCGACATTTAACATGCATTCGATTTGTGATATAATCGAAATTGTAATGGTGAGTTCAGAAGTTAGGGGAATAATTACTTTGACACACGTCAATTTTATAAAAACGACATTAGGCCCTAATCTTTTAAGTTTTAACACTTACATCACAAACAAAAATAAGTAGGCCTACCCAAGTATAAGTATGTAGGTAGGCCTAATTTTAATATGTACCGGTATGTAGGTAAGACAGTGCTGCAGTAAGGCTGTAAGGTACATACCTAAACAAACGGGCAGAGGGGTACCGTGACCGTACCGTACGTACTGCCGTTCAGCCGTACCGGTACCTGGGTACCGTACTTGTCGTGGTGTTTTTCCAGTTACCTTTTTTCATTTTGTGGAAAGCAATTAATGTGGTTCGTGAAAGCTGCTACTACCAACTATAACTAAGCAGCAACAATCACGTTATTCCTGTTTGACACAGAGTCAATCAGTCAATGAGAATGGAATATTGGTAACTCGAAGAAGTTCCTTTTATTCCAGACTGCCAGATCTTATTTTACATGGAGTTAATGCAGTACCGGTAATGTAGATTGGAATATTGAATATAATTAGTCTTTATAAATTTGAGTACGTCTACCGGTGGTACAATCTTTTGCTTTGCAGGTTTAATGGTTTAGTGCATAGTGTCGCTGTCTGGCTGTCGTTTCTCTTTATATTAATTTTTGTCGCCCGGTTCTTGTTCTTGCAGTCTTGAATACTTCTTATCGCATAAATCACAACGCAATACTTTTTAGTCGTCTTATTACATTACTGTCAACTGTAGGTGTTCCCATGTTTTTGCTTTCAATGATTATTCAGGTTTTATTTTGTTTAGTAACTTTAGTCCAGGAAGGTACAATTATAGTTTGCAGTTTTCATTACCGGTACCCAAATTCAAAACGCAATAGGTAATAGGCAATGTAATAACATACTGTTATACATATGATTATGCCTGTATATATACATTAAACATACTGACATGCCCATGCCTGATATTGCTGTATTGCTCGAGAAGGCCACATTTAGCCCCTATTTCTTAATTAAGAAATTACCCCTTTTGTAGATACTTGATAATATAAAATCTACAATAAAAAGACAATATGTAAGGTACCGGTCAGCCGGTAGTGATAGAAAAAGAAGTACTAATTTCAATGCTCAAGATATGGAGAAGAGGGCTTAGCTTTATTGCATATTATCCTCTATGTTCCACGTGTCATCACAAGGCGTTGGTGATCGGTCTGCAGTTCTCCATTCTGCCGCTAGATTGCGAAATGTCTGAAAGTAAAAACCTCCTCATACTACTACTACTAGGATCGGCATGCTGCATTGCAGCTGCATTTTTAAGAATGCTGTGCCGGCTTGTCGACAAAATTGCGCCACCACAACTCCCTATCACCTATGATATTTGCTAGATCATCCGCATCTTCAAGGCCAGTGTCCTTTAAGATGCGTCTCAAGAAAGTCATGGGCTGTCCACCATGCTTATTCACTCCATGAGGCTGCCAAAGTACAAGATTATGCACTGGCTGATCCTCACGGCGAAAGCAATGTCCTGCAAAGCGGAGGCGATTTTGTTCTAGTGTCAAGCTTGGGGGAACCTCCAATGTTATATAGTGTCTGGTTGGAGATGTGTGCATTGTACTTGACACAATGAACCCGGCGTGGCATTCTTGTGAATGTGCCATCCAGACATTTGGTGTCCTCAGCAGTTAGAGCCCAGCAGCATGGACTCCCATAGAGGAGTACTGGAACTACTGCTGGTCTAAATAATCGGACCTTAAGTTTCCGATTAATTCTCGGTGACTTCCAAATCCTGGAAAGCCTATTCAAGGCTGCCCATGCCTTTCCCTTACGTATTCGAAGGTCCTCGCCTGACTTCCGGATCCATGATCCCAGGTAACAGAAGTCGTCCACATGCTCAAGCATACCATCCTTTGAGCTTATGATCATCCGATCAGAGACTTGCTGAGGACTTTCAAAGTTAACTGTCAAAATTTTGGTCTTTCTGGAGTTAATAAAAAGACCAACACTAGAAGCAGCATGTTCTAATGAGCTGTGGAGCCGTTGGGCTCCCTCTAGTGATTCTGAGAGTACTCCTATAGTCTAGATCAGTTAGGTACTTGGCAGGATTTCCTCGACTTCTGGAGCCAGTAGGTGGAGTTATCATCACCCCATCATCATTATGATGATCTAAGGACATGCATAGAACATAGTCAACCACAATTATGAACAAGAATGGTGCAAGTGTGTCTCCCTGGAGGACGCCCCATAACACTTCAAATGGTTCTGTGTCACCGTCAACAGTAGACACAAATGTTGTTGAACCATCGTATACTGATCTGATTGCTGAAATATTTTCATCAGGAATCCCATATAATGAAAGTATGCTGAACATACGTGAGCGAGAGACTGAATCAAAGGCCTTGAAGAAGTCAACAAAGATAACAGCCAGATGCCTGTCTTTCTTTTTTGATAACTCTTCAATTATCCTTCTAAGTGCCAAAATGGGTTCCATGGTCCCACGACCTTTACGGAACCCATTCTGATTTCCACGGAGCAGTCTCTCAATAGTCTGTAGCAGTCTGTCAATATAAAATGTACAATAAAAATACAATATTTAAGGTACCGGTCAGCCGGTAGTGATAGAAAAAGAAATACTAATTTCAATGCTCAAGATATGGAGAAGAGGGATTACAATGCTTTATTGCATATTATCCTCTATGTTCCACGTGTCATCACAAGGTTTTGGTGATCGGTCTGCAGTTCTCCATTCTGCCGCTAGATTGCGTCTAGGTGGTAAAGTGATTAGGGGACATCTGGTTAAATTTTGCTTATAATTCTTTCGAGTTGACACTTAACATAAGACACGTTATATCACATGCTGCGCGAAGGTTTGTTTACTATCAGTTAAACTTGATAGCAATATTAAGCTCTTTCCTAACTAAAAATGCGAATATAGTACCGGTATATAACACACTTATGTTTATGTAGAGCGCTGTCTCTAATGCCCTACCTCAAGCCCAACCATATTTTGCACTGCTGACTTATGCAGTAAAGGCCCAAAGTTAGAAAGTAAAAAAAAGTATCATTAGGTCTTCCGGCATTTTCCAAAGGCCAATCTGTAAGCCTGGTGGTGTTGGCGTATGGAGGTTTTCTTTCGTCAAGAACTGACGATCGACCAAAACTACCAGTGGCTGCCAGTCAGTAGTGTCGACAAGTATAGCGAGTCCGTGGTGTACAGAGCTTGCTCTATTCCATAATGCACAAGATGTGCCCACAATGAGCAATGAGGAAAATGTTCCGGCCGGAATTATATCTCATTTGCTATACATTTGGTATACTATAATTCCTAGCATACCGTGACAGTCCACTAAACTGCTAAATGTTACAGTAAACCACCAATAAACAACCTAGCGGCAAACTAAAGAACTACAGACTGATCAGCTCCCACACAAAAATACATTTATTGGTCTAGTGTATATGTGTCAAGTTTCAGCATGGACGAATTCATAATATTATTAAAGAGGTTAAAGATAATTATTAATTTTTATACATTGATTATAGCCCTCTAGCCCTAGCTTGCCTAGCGGGAGTTTGTTGAACTTATGGTGCCCGAAATCTGTTGGAAGTCCTAAGTTAGCAACAGTCTAGGCTTGTGCTGTGCAAGCTTTGATGGTTGTATGGCCTGGCCTGGCCCTGCCTGTGGCAGATGGAGCCTTTGACATTGACCATAAATAGTTTATCTGGGGTGATATCTGAAACTTTCAAAGCCAATAATTGTGACTAGAAGTCAACTAAAGCCTTTTCCCAATAAAGGAGACTTCTGTATACCAACAAACTATGGTGGAATCAGTTTCCTTGTAGTAGATGCCAAAATGGTATACAACAAAATTTTTCGATATAGAGTTAGACCTCATATAGAGAAACTACTGTGTAAAAGCCAAAATGGATTTCGACCAAATGGATGAACAATTAATAGCTCAGATACTTGAGCTGTGGAGTTTGGTAGAAGGAATTATGTCAAAGCAAAGAGCCTTCCTGTGTTTCTTAGCTTTGTCGATTTCAGAAAACCTTTCCACTCCATCCATCCTAAAGGTAAAATGGTGGAAATCCTTTCCTTCCACTACATCCATCCTAGAGGTAAAATGGTGGAAATTCTTTCCACTCCATCCAGCCTAGAGGTAAAATGGTGGAAATCCTTTCCACTCCATCCATCCTAAAGGTAAAATGGTGGAAATCCTTTCCTTCCACTCCATCCATCCTAGAGGTAAAATGGTGGGAATTCTTTCCACTCCATCCAGCCTAGAGGTAAAATGGTGGAAATCCTTTCCACTCCTTTGACCGCTTTGTCGATTTCAGAAAACCTTTCCACTCCATCCATCCTAGAGGTAAAATGGTGGAATTCCTTTCCTTCTACTCCATCCATCCTAGAGGTAAAATGGTGGAAATCATTTCCACTCCATCCCTCCTGGAGGTAAAATGGTGGAAATCCTTTCCACTCTATCCATCATGGAGGTAAAATGGTGGAAATCCTTTCCACTCCATCCATCCTGGAGGTAAAATAGTGGAAATCCTTTCCACTCCATCCATCTTAGAGGTAAAATGGTGGAAATCCTTTCCACTCCTTCCATCCTAGATGTAAAATGGTGGAAATCCTTTCCACTCCTTCCATCCTAGATGTAAAATGGTGGAAATCCTTTCCACCCCATCCATCCTAGAGGTAAAATGGTGGAAATCCTTTCCACTCCTTCCATCCGAGAGGTAAAATGATGGAAATCCTTTCCATTCCATACATCCTAGAGGTAAAATGGTGGAAATCCTTTCCACTCCATCCATCCTAGAGGTAAAATGGTGGAAATCCTTTCCACTCCATCCATCCTAGACGTAAAATGGTGGAAATCCTTTCCACTCCACCCATCCTGCACGTAAAATGTGGAAATCCTTTCCACTCCATCCATCCTAGAGGTAAAATGGTGGAAATCCTTTCTACTCCATCCAAGCTAGAGGTAAAATGGTGGAAATCCTTTCCACTCCTTCCATCCTAGAGGTAAAATGGTGGAAATCCTTTCCACTCCATCCATCCTAGACGTAAAATGGTGGAAATCCTTTCCACTCCACCCATCCTGGAGGTAAAATGTGGAAATCCTTTCCACTCCATCCATCCTAGAGGTAAAATGGTGGAAATCATTTCCACTCCATCCAAGCTAGAGGTAAAATGGTGGATATCCTTTCCACACCATCCATCCTGGAGGTAAAATGGTGGAAATCCTTTCCACTCCACCCATCCTGGAGGTAAAATGTGGAAATCCTTTCCACTCCATCCATCCTAGAGGTAAAATGGTGGAAATCATTTCCACTCCATCCATCCTAGAGGTAAAATGGTGGAAATCCTTTCCACTCCTTCCACCCTAGAGGTAAAATGATGGAAATCCTTTCCATTCCATACATCCTAGAGGTAAAATGGTGGAAATCCTTTCCACTTCATCCATCCTAGAGGTAAAATGGTAGAAATCCTTTCCACTCCATCCATCCTAAAGGTAAAATGGTGGAAATCCTTTCCACTCCATCCACCTAGAGGTAAAATGGTGGAAATCCTTTCCACTCAATCCATCCTATAGGTAAACTGGTGGAAATCCTTTCCACTCCATCCATCCTAGATGTAAAAGGGGGGAAATCCTTTCCACTCCTTCCATCCTAGAGGTAAAATGGTGGAAATCCTTTCCACTCCATCCCTCCTAGAGGTAAAATGGTGGAAATCATTTCCACTCCATCCAAGCTAGAGGTAAAATGGTGGAAATCCTTTCCACTCCATCCATCCTAGACGTAAAATGGTGGAAATCCTTTCCACTCCACCCATCCTGGAGGTAAAATGTGGAAATCCTTTCCACTCCATCCATCCTAGAGGTAAAATGGTGGAAATCATTTCCACTCCATCCAAGCTAGAGGTAAAATGGTGGATATCCTTTTCACACCATCCATCCTAGAGGTAATATGGTGGAAATCCCTTTCCACTCCATCCAGCCTAGAAGTAAAATGTTGGAAATCCTTTCCACTCCATCCATCCTAGAGGTAAAATGGTGGAAATCCTTTCCACTCCATCCATCCTAGAGGTAAAATTGTGGAAATCGTTTCCATTCCATACATCCTAGAGGTAGAATGGTGGAAATCCTTTCCACTCCATCCATCCTAGAGGTAAAATGGTGGAAATCCTTTCCACTCCTTCCATCCTAGATGTAAAATGGTGGAAATCCTTTCCACTCCTTCCATCCTAGATGTAAAATGGTGGAAATCCTTTCCACCCCATCCATCCTAGAGGTAAAATGGTGGAAATCCTTTCCACTCCTTCCATCCTGGAGGTAAAATGGTGGAAATCCTTTCCACTCCATCCATCCTGGAGGTAAAATAGTGGAAATCCTTTCCACTCCATCCATCTTAGAGGTAAAATGGTGGAAATCCTTTCCACTCCTTCCATCCTAGATGTAAAATGGTGGAAATCCTTTCCACTCCTTCCATCCTAGATGTAAAATGGTGGAAATCCTTTCCACCCCATCCATCCTAGAGGTAAAATGGTGGAAATCCTTTCCACTCCTTCCATCCGAGAGGTAAAATGATGGAAATCCTTTCCATTCCATACATCCAGAGGTAAAATGGTGGAAATCCTTTCCACTCCATCCATCCTAGAGGTAAAATGGTGGAAATCCTTACCACTCCATCCATCCTAGAGGTAAAATGATGGAAATCCTTTCCATTCCATCCATCCTAGAGGTAAGTGGTGGAAATCCTTTCCACTCCATCCATCCTAGAGGTAAAATGGTGGAAATCCTTTCCACTCCATCCATCCTAGTGGTAAAATGGTGGAAATCCTTTCCACTCCTTCCATCCTAGAGGTAAAATGGTGGAAATCCTTTCCACTCCATCCATCCTAGAGGTAAAATGGTGGAAATCCTTTCTACTCCATCCAAGCTAGAGGTAAAATGGTGGAAATCCTTTCCACTCCTTCCATCCTAGAGGTAAAATGGTGGAAATCCTTTCCACTCCATCCATCCTAGAGGTAAAATGGTGGAAATCCTTTCCACTCCATCCATCCTAGACGTAAAATGGTGGAAATCCTTTCCACTCCACCCATCCTGCAGGTAAAATGTGGAAATCCTTTCCAATCCATCCATCCTAGAGGTAAATTGGTGGAAATCCTTTCCACTCCACCCATCCTGCAGGTAAAATGTGGAAATCCTTTCCAATCCATCCATCCTAGAGGTAAAATGGTGGAAATCCTTTCCACTCCATCCATCCTAGAGGTAAAATGGTGGAAATCCTTTCCACTCCATCCATCCTAGACGTAAAATGGTGGAAATCCTTTCCACTCCACCCATCCTGCAGGTAAAATGTGGAAATCCTTTCCACTCCATCCATCCTAGAGGTAAAATGGTGGAAATCCTTTCTACTCCATCCAAGCTAGAGGTAAAATGGTGGAAATCCTTTCCACTCCTTCCATCCTAGAGGTAAAATGGTGGAAATCCTTTCCACTCCATCCATCCTAGAGGTAAAATGGTGGAAATCCTTTCTACTCCATCCAAGCTAGAGGTAAAATGGTGGAAATCCTTTCCACTCCTTCCATCCTAGAGGTAAAATGGTGGAAATCCTTTCCACTCCATCCATCCTAGAGGTAAAATGGTGGAAATCCTTTCCACTCCATCCATCCTAGACGTAAAATGGTGGAAATCCTTTCCACTCCACCCATCCTGCAGGTAAAATGTGGAAATCCTTTCCAATCCATCCATCCTAGAGGTAAATTGGTGGAAATCCTTTCCACTCCACCCATCCTGCAGGTAAAATGTGGAAATCCTTTCCAATCCATCCATCCTAGAGGTAAAATGGTGGAAATCCTTTCCACTCCATCCATCCTAGAGGTAAAATGGTGGAAATCCTTTCCACTCCATCCATCCTAGACGTAAAATGGTGGAAATCCTTTCCACTCCACCCATCCTGCAGGTAAAATGTGGAAATCCTTTCCACTCCATCCATCCTAGAGGTAAAATGGTGGAAATCCTTTCTACTCCATCCAAGCTAGAGGTAAAATGGTGGAAATCCTTTCCACTCCTTCCATCCTAGAGGTAAAATGGTGGAAATCCTTTCCACTCCATCCATCCTAGACGTAAAATGGTGGAAATCCTTTCCACTCCACCCATCCTGGAGGTAAAATGTGGAAATCCTTTCCACTCCATCCATCCTAGAGGTAAAATGGTGGAAATCATTTCCACTCCATCCAAGCTAGAGGTAAAATGGTGGATATCCTTTCCACACCATCCATCCTGGAGGTAAAATGGTGGAAATCCTTTCCACTCCACCCATCCTGGAGGTAAAATGTGGAAATCCTTTCCACTCCATCCATCCTAGAGGTAAAATGGTGGAAATCATTTCCACTCCATCCATCCTAGAGGTAAAATGGTGGAAATCCTTTCCACTCCTTCCACCCTAGAGGTAAAATTATGGAAATCCTTTCCATTCCATACATCCTAGAGGTAAAATGGTGGAAATCCTTTCCACTTCATCCATCCTAGAGGTAAAATGGTAGAAATCCTTTCCACTCCATCCATCCTAAAGGTAAAATGGTGGAAATCCTTTCCACTCCATCCACCTAGAGGTAAAATGGTGGAAATCCTTTCCACTCAATCCATCCTAGAGGTAAACTGGTGGAAATCCTTTCCACTCCATCCATCCTAGATGTAAAAGGGGGGAAATCCTTTCCACTCCTTCCATCCTAGAGGTAAAATGGTGGAAATCCTTTCCACTCCATCCCTCCTAGAGGTAAAATGGTGGAAATCATTTCCACTCCATCCAAGCTAGAGGTAAAATGGTGGAAATCCTTTCCACTCCATCCATCCTAGACGTAAAATGGTGGAAATCCTTTCCACTCCACCCATCCTGGAGGTAAAATGTGGAAATCCTTTCCACTCCATCCATCCTAGAGGTAAAATGGTGGAAATCATTTCCACTCCATCCAAGCTAGAGGTAAAATTGTGGATATCCTTTTCACACCATCCATCCTAGAGGTAAAATGGTGGAAATCCTTTCCACTCCATCCATCCTAAAGGTAAAATGGTGGAAATCCTTTCCTTCCACTCCATCCATCCTAGAGGTAAAATGGTGGAAATTCTTTCCACTCCATCCAGCCTAGAGGTAAAATGGTGGAAATCCTTTCCACTCCTTTGACCGCTTTGTCGATTTCAGAAAACCTTTCCACTCCATCCATCCTAGAGGTAAAATGGTGGAATTCCTTTCCTTCTACTCCATCCATCCTAGAGGTAAAATGGTGGAAATCATTTCCACTCCATCCCTCCTGGAGGTAAAATGGTGGAAATCCTTTCCACTCTATCCATCCTGGAGGTAAAATGGTGGAAATCCTTTCCACTCCATCCATCCTGGAGGTAAAATAGTGGAAATCCTTTCCACTCCATCCATCTTAGAGGTAAAATGGTGGAAATCCTTTCCACTCCTTCCATCCTAGATGTAAAATGGTGGAAATCCTTTCCACTCCTTCCATCCTAGATGTAAAATGATGGAAATCCTTTCCACCCCATCCATCCTAGAGGTAAAATGGTGGAAATCCTTTCCACTCCTTCCATCCGAGAGGTAAAATGATGGAAATCCTTTCCATTCCATACAACATCCTAGAGGTAAAATGGTGGAAATCCTTTCCACTCCATCCATCCTAGAGGTAAAATGGTGGAAATCCTTTCCACTCCATCCATCCTAGACGTAAAATGGTGGAAATCCTTTCCACTCCACCCATCCTGCACGTAAAATGTGGAAATCCTTTCCACTCCATCCAAGCTAGAGGTAAAATGGTGGATATCCTTTTCACACCATCCATCCTAGAGGTAAAATGGTGGAAATCCCTTTCCACTCCATCCAGCCTAGAAGTAAAATGTTGGAAATCCTTTCCACTCCATCCATCCTAGAGGTAAAATGGTGGAAATCCTTTTCACTCCATCCATCCTAGAGGTAAAATTGTGGAAATCGTTTCCATTCCATACATCCTAGAGGTAGAATGGTGGAAATCCTTTCCACTCCATCCATCCTAGAGGTAAAATGGTGGAAATCCTTTCCACTCCTTCCATCCTAGATGTAAAATGGTGGAAATCCTTTCCACTCCTTCCATCCTAGATGTAAAATGGTGGAAATCCTTTCCACCCCATCCATCCTAGAGGTAAAATGGTGGAAATCCTTTCCACTACTTCCATCCTGGAGGTAAAATGGTGGAAATCCTTTCCACTCCATCCATCCTGGAGGTAAAATAGTGGAAATCCTTTCCACTCCATCCATCTTAGAGGTAAAATGGTGGAAATCCTTTCCACTCCTTCCATCCTAGATGTAAAATGGTGGAAATCCTTTCCACTCCTTCCATCCTAGATGTAAAATGGTGGAAATCCTTTCCACCCCATCCATCCTAGAGGTAAAATGGTGGAAATCCTTTCCACTCCTTCCATCCGAGAGGTAAAATGATGGAAATCCTTTCCATTCCATACATCCAGAGGTAAAATGGTGGAAATCCTTTCCACTCCATCCATCCTAGAGGTAAAATGGTGGAAATCCTTACCACTCCATCCATCCTAGAGGTAAAATGATGGAAATCCTTTCCATTCCATCCATCCTAGAGGTAAATGGTGGAAATCCTTTCCACTCCATCCATCCTAGAGGTAAAATGGTGGAAATCCTTTCCACTCCATCCATCCTAGTGGTAAAATGGTGGAAATCCTTTCCACTCCTTCCATCCTAGAGGTAAAATGGTGGAAATCCTTTCCACTCCATCCATCCTAGAGCTAAAATGGTGGAAATCCTTTCTACTCCATCCAAGCTAGAGGTAAAATGGTGGAAATCCTTTCCACTCCTTCCATCCTAGAGGTAAAATGGTGGAAATCCTTTCCACTCCATCCATCCTAATGGTAAAATGGTGGAAATCCTTTCCTTCCACTCCATCCATCCTAGAGGTAAAATGGTGGAAATCCTTTCCACTCCTTTGACCGCTTTGTCGATTTCAGAAAACCTTTCCACTCCATCCATCCTAGAGGTAAAATGGTGGAATTCCTTTCCTTCTACTCCATCCATCCTAGAGGTAAAATGGTGGAAATCATTTCCACTCCATCCCTCCTGGAGGTAAAATGGTGGAAATCCTTTCCACTCCATCCATCCTGGAGGTAAAATAGTGGAAATCCTTTCCACTCCATCCATCTTAGAGGTAAAATGGAGGAAATCCTTTCCACTCCTTCCATCCTAGATGTAAAATGGTGGAAATCCTTTCCACTCCTTCCATCCTAGATGTAAAATGATGGAAATCCTTTCCACCCCATCCATCCTAGAGGTAAAATGGTGGAAATCCTTTCCACTCCTTCCATCCGAGAGGTAAAATGATGGAAATCCTTACCATTCCATACATCCTAGAGGTAAAATGGTGGAAATCCTTTCCACTCCATCCATCCTAGAGGTAAAATGGTGGAAATCCTTTCCACTCCATCCATACTAGACGTAAAATGGTGGAAATCCTTTCCACTCCACCCATCCTGCACGTAAAATGTGGAAATCCTTTCCACTCCATCCATCCTAGAGGTAAAATGGTGGAAATCCTTTCTACTCCATCCAAGCTAGAGGTAAAATGGTGGAAATCCTTTCCACTCCTTCCATCCTAGAGGTAAAATGGTGGAAATCCTTTCCACTCCATCCATCCTAGACGTAAAATGGTGGAAATCCTTTCCACTCCACCCATCCTGGAGGTAAAATGTGGAAATCCTTTCCACTCCATCCATCCTAGAGGTAAACTGGTGGAAATCCTTTCCACTCCATCCATCCTAGATGTAAAAGGGGGGAAATCCTTTCCACTCCTTCCATCCTAGAGGTAAAATGGTGGAAATCCTTTCCACTCCATCCCTCCTAGAGGTAAAATGGTGGAAATCATTTCCACTCCATCCAAGCTAGAGGTAAAATGGTGGAAATCCTTTCCACTCCATCCATCCTAGACGTAAAATGGTGGAAATCCTTTCCACTCCACCCATCCTGGAGGTAAAATGTGGAAATCCTTTCCACTCCATCCATCCTAGAGGTAAAATGGTGGAAATCATTTCCACTCCATCCAAGCTAGAGGTAAAATTGTGGATATCCTTTTCACACCATCCATCCTAGAGGTAAAATGGTGGAAATCCTTTCCACTCCATCCATCCTAAAGGTAAAATGGTGGAAATCCTTTCCTTCCACTCCATCCATCCTAGAGGTAAAATGGTGGAAATTCTTTCCACTCCATCCAGCCTAGAGGTAAAATGGTGGAAATCCTTTCCACTCCTTTGACCGCTTTGTCGATTTCAGAAAACCTTTCCACTCCATCCATCCTAGAGGTAAAATGGTGGAATTCCTTTCCTTCTACTCCATCCATCCTAGAGGTAAAATGGTGGAAATCATTTCCACTCCATCCCTCCTGGAGGTAAAATGGTGGAAATCCTTTCCACTCTATCCATCCTGGAGGTAAAATGGTGGAAATCCTTTCCACTCCATCCATCCTGGAGGTAAAATAGTGGAAATCCTTTCCACTCCATCCATCTTAGAGGTAAAATGGTGGAAATCCTTTCCACTCCTTCCATCCTAGATGTAAAATGGTGGAAATCCTTTCCACTCCTTCCATCCTAGATGTAAAATGGTGGAAATCCTTTCCACCCCATCCATCCTAGAGGTAAAATGGTGGAAATCCTTTCCACTCCTTCCATCCGAGAGGTAAAATGATGGAAATCCTTTCCATTCCATACATCCTAGAGGTAAAATGGTGGAAATCCTTTCCACTCCATCCATCCTAGAGGTAAAATGGTGGAAATCCTTTCCACTCCATCCATCCTAGACGTAAAATGGTGGAAATCCTTTCCACTCCACCCATCCTGCACGTAAAATGTGGAAATCCTTTCCACTCCATCCATCCTAGAGGTAAAATGGTGGAAATCCTTTCTACTCCATCCAAGCTAGAGGTAAAATGGTGGAAATCCTTTCCACTCCTTCCATCCTAGAGGTAAAATGGTGGAAATCCTTTCCACTCCATCCATCCTAGACGTAAAATGGTGGAAATCCTTTCCACTCCACCCATCCTGGAGGTAAAATGTGGAAATCCTTTCCACTCCATCCATCCTAGAGGTAAAATGGTGGAAATCATTTCCACTCCATCCAAGCTAGAGGTAAAATGGTGGATATCCTTTCCACACCATCCATCCTGGAGGTAAAATGGTGGAAATCCTTTCCACTCCACCCATCCTGGAGGTAAAATGTGGAAATCCTTTCCACTCCATCCATCCTAGAGGTAAAATGGTGGAAATCATTTCCACTCCATCCATCCTAGAGGTAAATGTGTGGAAATCCTTTCCACTCCTTCCACCCTAGAGGTAAAATGATGGAAATCCTTTCCATTCCATACATCCTAGAGGTAAAATGGTGGAAATCCTTTCCACTTCATCCATCCTAGAGGTAAAATGGTAGAAATCCTTTCCACTCCATCCATCCTAAAGGTAAAATGGTGGAAATCCTTTCCACTCCATCCACCTAGAGGTAAAATGGTGGAAATCCTTTCCACTCAATCCATCCTAGAGGTAAACTGGTGGAAATCCTTTCCACTCCATCCATCCTAGATGTAAAAGGGGGGAAATCCTTTCCACTCCTTCCATCCTAGAGGTAAAATGGTGGAAATCCTTTCCACTCCATCCCTCCTAGAGGTAAAATGGTGGAAATCATTTCCACTCCATCCAAGCTAGAGGTAAAATGGTGGAAATCCTTTCCACTCCATCCATCCTAGACGTAAAATGGTGGAAATCCTTTCCACTCCACCCATCCTGGAGGTAAAATGTGGAAATCCTTTCCACTCCATCCATCCTAGAGGTAAAATGGTGGAAATCATTTCCACTCCATCCAAGCTAGAGGTAAAATGGTGGATATCCTTTTCACACCATCCATCCTAGAGGTAAAATGGTGGAAATCCCTTTCCACTCCATCCAGCCTAGAAGTAAAATGTTGGAAATCCTTTCCACTCCATCCATCCTAGAGGTAAAATGGTGGAAATCCTTTCCACTCCATCCATCCTAGAGGTAAAATTGTGGAAATCGTTTCCATTCCATACATCCTAGAGGTAGAATGGTGGAAATCCTTTCCACTCCATCCATCCTAGAGGTAAAATGGTGGAAATCCTTTCCACTCCTTCCATCCTAGATGTAAAATGGTGGAAATCCTTTCCACTCCTTCCATCCTAGATGTAAAATGGTGGAAATCCTTTCCACCCCATCCATCCTAGAGGTAAAATGGTGGAAATCCTTTCCACTACTTCCATCCTGGAGGTAAAATGGTGGAAATCCTTTCCACTCCATCCATCCTGGAGGTAAAATAGTGGAAATCCTTTCCACTCCATCCATCTTAGAGGTAAAATGGTGGAAATCCTTTCCACTCCTTCCATCCTAGATGTAAAATGGTGGAAATCCTTTCCACTCCTTCCATCCTAGATGTAAAATGGTGGAAATCCTTTCCACCCCATCCATCCTAGAGGTAAAATGGTGGAAATCCTTTCCACTCCTTCCATCCGAGAGGTAAAATGATGGAAATCCTTTCCATTCCATACATCCAGAGGTAAAATGGTGGAAATCCTTTCCACTCCATCCATCCTAGAGGTAAAATGATGGAAATCCTTTCCATTCCATCCATCCTAGAGGTAATTGGTGGAAATCCTTTCCACTCCATCCATCCTAGAGGTAAAATGGTGGAAATCCTTTACACTCCATCCATCCTAGTGGTAAAATGGTGGAAATCCTTTCCACTCCTTCCATCCTAGACGTAAAATGGTGGAAATCCTTTCCACTCCACCCATCCTGGAGGTAAAATGTGGAAATCCTTTCCACTCCATCCATCCTAGAGGTAAAATGGTGGAAATCATTTCCACTCCATCCAAGCTAGAGGTAAAATGGTGGATATCCTTTTCACACCATCCATCCTAGAGGTAAAATGGTGGAAATCCCTTTCCACTCCATCCAGCCTAGAAGTAAAATGTTGGAAATCCTTTCCACTCCATCCATCCTAGAGGTAAAATGGTGGAAATCCTTTCCACTCCATCCATCCTAGAGGTAAAATTGTGGAAATCGTTTCCATTCCATACATCCTAGAGGTAGAATGGTGGAAATCCTTTCCACTCCATCCATCCTAGAGGTAAAATGGTGGAAATCCTTTCCACTCCTTCCATCCTAGATGTAAAATGGTGGAAATCCTTTCCACTCCTTCCATCCTAGATGTAAAATGGTGGAAATCCTTTCCACCCCATCCATCCTAGAGGTAAAATGGTGGAAATCCTTTCCACTACTTCCATCCTGGAGGTAAAATGGTGGAAATCCTTTCCACTCCATCCATCCTGGAGGTAAAATAGTGGAAATCCTTTCCACTCCATCCATCTTAGAGGTAAAATGGTGGAAATCCTTTCCACTCCTTCCATCCTAGATGTAAAATGGTGGAAATCCTTTCCACTCCTTCCATCCTAGATGTAAAATGGTGGAAATCCTTTCCACCCCATCCATCCTAGAGGTAAAATGGTGGAAATCCTTTCCACTCCTTCCATCCGAGAGGTAAAATGATGGAAATCCTTTCCATTCCATACATCCAGAGGTAAAATGGTGGAAATCCTTTCCACTCCATCCATCCTAGAGGTAAAATGGTGGAAATCCTTACCACTCCATCCATCCTAGAGGTAAAATGATGGAAATCCTTTCCATTCCATCCATCCTAGAGGTAAATGGTGGAAATCCTTTCCACTCCATCCATCCTAGAGGTAAAATGGTGGAAATCCTTTCCACTCCATCCATCCTAGTGGTAAAATGGTGGAAATCCTTTCCACTCCTTCCATCCTAGAGGTAAAATGGTGGAAATCCTTTCCACTCCATCCATCCTAGAGATAAAATGGTGGAAATCCTTTCTACTCCATCCAAGCTAGAGGTAAAATGGTGGAAATCCTTTCCACTCCTTCCATCCTAGAGGTAAAATGGTGGAAATCCTTTCCACTCCATCCATCCTAGAGGTAAAATGGTGGAAATCCTTTCCACTCCATCCATCCTAGACGTAAAATGGTGGAAATCCTTTCCACTCTACCCATCCTGCAGGTAAAATGTGGAAATCCTTTCCAATCCATCCACCCTAGAGGTAAATTTGTGGAAATCCTTTCCACTCCACCCATCCTGCAGGTAAAATGTGGAAATCCTTTCCAATCCATCCATCCTAGAGGTAAAATGGTGGAAATCCTTTCCACTCCATCCATCCTAGAGGTAAAATGGTGGAAATCCTTTCCACTCCATCCATCCTAGACGTAAAATGGTGGAAATCCTTTCCACTCCACCCATCCTGCAGGTAAAATGTGGAAATCCTTTCCACTCCATCCATCCTAGAGGTAAAATGGTGGAAATCCTTTCTACTCCATCCAAGCTAGAGGTAAAATGGTGGAAATCCTTTCCACTCCTTCCATCCTAGAGGTAAAATGGTGGAAATCCTTTCCACTCCATCCATCCTAGAGGTAAAATGGTGGAAATCCTTTCTACTCCATCCAAGCTAGAGGTAAAATGGTGGAAATCCTTTCCACTCCTTCCATCCTAGAGGTAAAATGGTGGAAATCCTTTCCACTCCATCCATCCTAGAGGTAAAATGGTGGAAATCCTTTCCACTCCATCCATCCTAGACGTAAAATGGTGGAAATCCTTTCCACTCCACCCATCCTGCAGGTAAAATGTGGAAATCCTTTCCAATCCATCCATCCTAGAGGTAAATTGGTGGAAATCCTTTCCACTCCACCCATCCTGCAGGTAAAATGTGGAAATCCTTTCCAATCCATCCATCCTAGAGGTAAAATGGTGGAAATCCTTTCCACTCCATCCATCCTAGAGGTAAAATGGTGGAAATCCTTTCCACTCCATCCATCCTAGACGTAAAATGGTGGAAATCCTTTCCACTCCACCCATCCTGCAGGTAAAATGTGGAAATCCTTTCCACTCCATCCATCCTAGAGGTAAAATGGTGGAAATCCTTTCTACTCCATCCAAGCTAGAGGTAAAATGGTGGAAATCCTTTCCACTCCTTCCATCCTAGAGGTAAAATGGTGGAAATCCTTTCCACTCCATCCATCCTAGACGTAAAATGGTGGAAATCCTTTCCACTCCACCCATCCTGGAGGTAAAATGTGGAAATCCTTTCCACTCCATCCATCCTAGAGGTAAAATGGTGGAAATCATTTCCACTCCATCCAAGCTAGAGGTAAAATGGTGGATATCCTTTCCACACCATCCATCCTGGAGGTAAAATGGTGGAAATCCTTTCCACTCCACCCATCCTGGAGGTAAAATGGTGGAAATCCTTTCCAATCCATCCATCCTAGAGGTAAAATGGTGGAAATCATTTCCACTCCATCCAAGCTAGAGGTAAATTGGTGGATATCCTTTCCACACCATCCATCCTAGAGGTAAAATGGTGGAAATCCCTTTCCACTCCATCCAGCCTAGAAGTAAAATGTTGGAAATCCTTTCCACTCCATCCATCCTAGAGGTAAAATGGTGGAAATCGTTTCCACTCCATCCATCCTAGAGGTAGAATGGTGGAAATCCTTTCCACTCCATCCATCCTAGAGGTAAATTGGTGGAAATCCTTTCCACTCCATCCATCCTAGAGGTAAAATGGTGGAAATCCTTTCCACTCCATCCATCCTTGAGGTAGAATGGTGGATCCTAAGATGGAATGGCAGATGTATCGTGGTTGCCGTGAGACAGAAGCTCAGGTACTCTTGGCAGAGGTTGAAACTCAGTTCTTCTCAATCCTGCTGGTGTACTGCAAGGCGACACATTGGCTCCATTACTTTTTATGAGTGTATTACGCAATGATGGCAGCCAAAATAACAGAAGATCTTGGGTTCGGTACACACTACAATAACGTAGAAATTGCAGTTGCTCATATGCATATATATATGAAGGTATACCTTCATGGCAAAATAATTATCAGTTGAATATTCAGGCACTAAATTTTAAAGTACCGTATATATATATATATTTATTATTTTGTGATATGCCATTGCATTGACAGACACCGATGGAGTAAATTTAGAAATGTCAATTAAGTATTAATAATTAAGGAAAATGCTGTAAATTATCAAAAAAAATTCCCGCCCCCATACAATAAATACCATTTTACAATGAGACTGTTGTAGTATTGTAGTAGCCGAAGATTGGGCTCTGTCTGACTTATCGCACGTCATTAGGAAGTTGGTTTATTATTTTGGTTGTTTATGATAGTTTAATATTAAGCATCAAGTTTAATAAATAAAGTGAATATTGCAATATGTCTGATGGGTTACTTGGACTGATATACTCTCTGACATCCCTACTGGTGATAAAACATTTGCAGATGTTTAGGCTGCTGTAAATGATATTAAACCCATTTAAGAGAATGTGACATGGTTGGAGTTACACTTGATGTCTCCAAGGTCGATGAATTCCAACGTATCCAGTCTCCATCCATTATAATGGATATGTCAAAAAAAAAGTCGATTAAAGAGAGTGGAAAACAAATCGACTAGTTCCAGTCCCCAAGTCTCCCTTTTGGGTCATGCGGTGGAATAAGTTTAACCTCAATCGTTGCAAAGCTACAGTTTTCTACATATGATCATTTGAAACGCATCAGAAATCCTAGAACGTGTTACATACCTTAGATGGAGATGTGTCCAATCTTCTTTTTAATCATTCTTTTAGGAGTACTCTCAGAATCATTAGAGGGAGCCCAACGGCTCCTCAGCTCATTAGAACATGCTGCTTCTAGTGTTGGTCTTTTTATTAACTCCAGAAAGACCAAAATTCTGACAGTTAACTTTGAAAGTCCTCAGCAAGTCTCTGATCGTATGAGCATAAGCTCAAAGGATGGTATGCTTGAGCATGTGGACGACTTCTGTTACCTGGGATCATGGATCCGGAAGTCAGGTGAGGACCTTCGAATACGTAAGGGAAAGGCATGGGCAGCCTTAAATAGGCTTTCCAGGATTTGGAAGTCACCGAGAATTAATCGGAAACTTAAGGTCCGATTATTTAGAGCAGCAGTAGTTCCAGTACTCCTCTACGGGAGTCCATGCTGGGCTCTAACTGCCGAGGACACCAAATCTCTGGATGGCACTTTGACAAGAATGCTACGCCGGGTTCATTGTGTCAAGTACAATGCACACATCTCCAACCAGACACTATATAACATTGGAGGTGTCTCATTGGTTCCCCCAAGCTTGACACTAGAACAAAATCGCCTCCGCTTTGCAGGACATTGCTTTCGCCGTGAGGACCAGCCAGTGCATAATCTTGTACTTTGGCAGCCTCATGGGGTGAATAAGCATGGTGGACAGCCCATGACTTTCTTGAGACGCATCTTAAAGGACACTGGCCTTAAAGATGCGGATGATCTAGCAAATGTCATGGGTGATAGGGAGTTGTGGAGGTGCAATTTTGTTGACAAGCCGGCGCAGCATTCTTAAAAATGCAGCTGCAATGCAGCATGCCGATCCTAGTAGTTTTAATCATTGACAAGAATTCCCTGACAGTAAATATTGATACTTACCTGACCAGCAGTTGATCAATTGATTACTTCTGCTTTCTTGGATAAGAAAAGGCGTTCGGAAGACCCACTATGTATCCAAAAACTGAAAGCATAGACTACCATCAACTTTCTATCCAGAATTTGGATGTCAGCATTGTTGCCTAGCTCCTTAAAGATGCGACTTAACTCGTTGAAGTCTGTTAAGCTCTATGAAAGCCCTTACTCGGCTCTTACATATAATAAACAATTATTTGTTCTATAATTCTAGATATTAGCAATTTCATTGCTAAACTAAACCCAGCTCTACCCTGCAATGCAGCCGCTTAAGGGGGGTTGACTAATTCAGAAAAAAAAGTCGATTTTTCGTTAACCTTACTCTGTAAGTGTCTGTCTGGGATTGTGTTTCTGACAGTTTGGCTGTCAAAATATAACAAAAGCAATTATCTAAGCTAAAAGTTTTGTTATGGGGGTTTTCATGGTCGTTGATTTCATTCCAAACGTAAGTTTTCACTTTTAATGAAAACTACTATGTCTTTATGTCTGTCTGTCAGTCTTTCTGTCCGTCCGACAATCTGTCTGTCAAAATATAAGAACATCATTCCATCAAGCTAAATAATACATTAATACACACAATAATAAACATATGGCTTGTGGTTTACCTGGTCTCTAATTTCAATTCCGAAGTCAGTTTTTTGTATTTAGAGAAGTCTATTATGTCTCTCTGTCTGTATGTCAGTCTATCTGTGTGTGAAAATGTAAGGAAAGCATTCCACCAAACTAAACATTTTGTTATAGGGGTTATACTGGTTTCTAATTTCATTTCCGACGTTAGTTTTCACTTTTAACAAAACCTACTCTGTCTGTCTGTCGTTTTTTCTGTCTGTCCGTCCACGGATCTATCCGTCACAATAATAGGAAAGCATACCAACTAGCAAAAAATTTTGTTATGGGGGTTTTAATGGTTGGTGATTTCATTTACAATGTCAGTTTTCATATATTACGTCATCCACCTTGTCAGTTCATCTGTCGGTCATATTTTTGACTGACAGACCGACAGCAATTCAGACAGATATGACGCAGTCAAATTAAAAACTGACTTCAGATATGAAATCAACGACCCGGAAAACACTTGCAACAAAATTTTCAGCTGGGTTGTGTGTGTGCATTCTAACATTTTAATTAATTAAATTACCCTAACGATAAACTTTAAATGCGTTTTATGAAGAATGCAAATTATAAATTTCAAATTGCAACAGCTTTTCCAAAAATGAACGAATTCGGGTGAAATTTGGCATGAATGATAACTGGGTAATAGGGGGTGTTAAGCATCAGCTTAACACCCCCCTATGACCACATTTTATTTTTCTTTGTTGTAGCTGAAATATTTAATTAACATAATGTGTCAATTTTTGGTCAAAAATGTCAAAATCTGTCAAAAATAGGGCAATAAATCTGCATTTTTTTTTATTAATTTTGAATATGAGCATTTATCAAAATTCTGGTCATAGGGTCGTTTCAGGATGCCATTGTGCACAAATGATGAAATTTTGGGCACTTGATGACCATCCCTCGTTGTATTTTGAAAAATATTTGCATGTTAATTTGTATGTTATTTGCATGTTAATTAGGTAAAAAATTAAACATCTCGAAAAAAAATTTTGAAAATAATTTTTATTCACCTATCAATAAATTTGGGTAAAACTTAAGTATCCTAAATAAGGGAACGAAAATTTTTAGTTAATTACAGTCAGTAGTCAACCACAAAATACCCCAAAATCGGGGGAAAAAGGTTTCACTTTTGTTCTCTAGGGAAAAAAGAAACCCATAGGATACATTGATCTAAAATATTTTTAGTGGAATTTTCTAAATTGTATTACTTACATGTGGTGAAAGAGTATCGACGTAGAAAAGGTTTGCAAGCAAAATCCATTCACACAAACATTCACATCCCAAAGTTCTTACATTATCTGCAAGGTGTACTCCAAAACATAAACTCAATATCCAATACTGGTTTTATGTTGTTAAGCTGCCCTCGAGTTACGTAATAAATATTCGACTTGAGCAACAAAAAAAGTACCAATTTAAGAATCAAATTACGTATTACATGAGGGAAAAAACATAAAAATGTGCTATTTTTTCAATATTCTCTTAACCCTTTATTAACCTCGCTGACGCTCGGTAAATAAAATACTTCAAGAATAGTGAAAAAATTTTAATTTTTTTCCCTTGTAAATTATTTGGAATTATTTGTTATTATGCATAATTTGGCTAAATATTCTAGAACATAAATATAAATAATAAGTATCACTACCAGAACCAGGTACCTTTCCTGTCTCGGGAATAATCTGTTTACCAGCGTTATATCCGAATCTGGGGAACTTCCTCACCTCATATACCTATGTCTAGCTGCCTATCTAATATAAATAGTTATATTCGTAATAGGTAATATTGAATAAACGCCTTATTCGAATTAGCCTTCAACTACAGGATTATATTATCGATTAATTATTATTATAATTATTACCTATTACGAATATGAATACAGCCTTGAAGACGGCATGTCACCGATTGGGAAATAAATAGTTATGATATGCATTGAATAGACATGGTATTGGCGATCAGCTGAAATTGTCAACTTATGCATTGTGAATCATTCAAACAAGTTGCATTTAAATAGCCGTAAATAGTTTGTTTTGTTTACAATATTGTGTAATTCTCTGTCGCTTAGGGCGGTTCCCCCATTTGTTATGAAATTCACATGTGCTGGCTTCGTATTGGTTAAATCATATACCTTCTACTCACTCACTTATTATCCACTCACTTACCGTCAGGCAAACATTACCAGCTGCATTCCCAACTAGCTAGGCCTTTACTTCATAAATTATGCCATGTTATTGTTCTGCTTTATCTACATTGTTTATTGTACTTTGTCTTCATGTACTATTCAATATAGGCATTCATTTTTCGCACCTTCTTAACGATTGACGAATTTAATTAAATTAAACTGGTCTAGGCAACATATATTTATCTGGAGCTATGAAAGCTCATATCTATATGAATTAAAGGTATTAAAGGTATGTACATTAAAACGCCATGTTAAACAGTACGGGCATATATACTTTATTGTGCTTTTTTAGAATGCGCATTTTTATGATAATTGTGGTCTTTTTAGCATTTTTTTTTGACAAGTTTTCAGGTTAAAAAGTTCACTATACTTTAGTATAAGATATTTTAGTCACAAATTAGTAAAGAGATTAGGCGATAGATTAATACAATATTTATCATTAAGATGAAGGGTAGAGAAACCATATAAATAACTAACTTAAAACATGTCTGTCTGGCTCACAAGAACCTCATAAATATTTATAATTTCTTTCTATTAATTTCACTTTTTATTACTATTTACTGAGATTACCAATTGAAGATTAGATCTCTAGAATTAGAAACCATTAAACGATACCCTAAACGAGGACATGATGTTAATGTTAATTTAAACGTTGCATTTTATCACCTTGTTTCCATTAAATGTGGTAATTTTTATCCTATATTTCCGACTGTTTTTTATCCTGCTGACTAAAATAGGCCTAATTATAATTTTGTTTAGAACTGAAGTAATTCTGTAAGGACTTCCTGTACTGTACCGGTACGGTACTGTTTCAGGATATTGGTTATATTATCACACACAGCAAGCAGTACGCTATCAGGTTCAACCACTTTCCGTGACCCTTTTTTGCACTTTTATTAAGGTCACTTTTTATTTATCAAACTAGCTGTTTACGTAGCGTCGCATTTATCTTACAGCGGGTCTCTATGGTGCTAGTCTATAAGGATAACCTACAACCGCATCAAACGGTACCATTCAGCGTGGGTTCAACCAACAGTGCCCCCCTTTTTGCACTTCTGATCGAAAAGCCTTATTTATTGTAAATTATTTAAGATTGAATAACTAAAGATCAGGTGATGAATGGTGCCATCATTCGCATAGCAGAAACAACGGAAACGACTTCGCTCAATTTATTTTGTAACACGGTTTCTTTCCAGTGTATATTAAAGAACCAAGCAACAAAAAGGTACCAATAACATTACGTATTACATGGGAAAATCGTAGAACCTCATACAACTATTCTCGAGGTATTTTATTTACCAAATGTAAGCGATTTAAATTAAGGGTCGAGAATTCAGTGGAACAGGTTTCTAATAAAATTTGCGTATAATTAATAGTATTTGTATGGATGTTTTGTGTGAATTAAATTGTATATATTATTATTTACATTTACATACACAAAATAAAATAACATATAAACAATTATACTAGGGAACTGCTTCTCCGTGAGAATTTATTTACCATATTTTCTACAATTCAGAATGAAAGTTAATGAGTTCTATCTAATCCATGACATTTTCTAAATCAATATTACCTTTATTACCAATTTAAACTCATGTGCAAACAAACCCTTTTTTCTTTTCCTAGATCGGTTATAATATGAATGCACTCTATAGCATAACAAATTAAACTCAGTCTTTAAACCAATAAATTAATTTACAAATAAATATGTTACGTACTTTGTTTGGAGTTGAGAATATAAGCGGCTATTAATTAAAAAAATATATACCCAACATTTTCTAATTCAATATTTAGATCGGGTGTAAACGCTACGCCGACAACCGACAGCCGACAACCAACACCGACAACCATTATTAAAGCTAATTAATGTTAATTATTAATTGAGGGAAAGGAACAGGTTACAGTGTAAGGTTATTCTAACCAAAACAATAAACGAGAGTCACGAACTCAGGTTACATTTTCATTTTTGCTGTTGTCGGCAGTGGTTGTCGGCTGTCGGTTGTCGGCGTAGCGTTTACACCCATTTAGATCACAGATATTTCACTTATATAGACGGGGTGCTATATAAGTGAAATATCTATTTTATCCTATTCAATTATTTCTATTTTTTTCTAAAATAAATACATTTTTCCCAGGTAAGTTCTTACAATAAGTCTTGCTAAAAGCCGCTGAGTGCGTTCCAGTACTGCCATTTACATTTGATTTATGCTAACATTTTCCACCCACCTCATTTAAGGTGGGACAAACGACAATATGTTCAATACTGTGAATGTATGTATTGAATCATGTATGTATGTATATTGCATAATAAATCATGTGGAACTATTTCTCTATGCAATACGTATATAATATATATTCAAAACTTCAAAACCTGAATATTTTATTTCGTAATGTAGAGTAACAAAATAGTGAAAGTAAAATCACACAAACAATATTTCAGTACAATAATGTAAATTCAGGTAAATATCTAGGAGTACTCTTCATACTTGAAGAGTTGAAGGTAACTTAAGTTTTCAGTTTTACTGTCCAAATTAAAAGAGTCAGAATAAAATATATTTTAGTAAAAATAAAGAGTCAAAATAAAATATATTTTAGTAACTAACTACCACTACTAGGTCGAGCGAACTCGGACAATGGAAATGCGATCCTTCCAGGCTTCCCGATTCTCCATAATGGTCGCAATTTAGTTGCTCTCAATTCCAGTACCAGTACCTATCCCTTCCAAGCTGGTCTATATATGCAGGCCTCTCATTTACACCTTTTTTACCTTTTTCTCAGGCATTGTTTGCCAGAAAAGTAGATCTGGTGTGACCTCGTCTTTACTTCGCCAGCAGTGCCCATTGAATCTTAATCTGCGTTCAAGGAGGGTGGGTGGTTGATACAGGTGGTATTGTACCATAAGCTCGGCATTTGTCATGTGTTGTTTCCAGCTGATGTTTAGAGCCCATGTGAAGAATACCAGACTTTCTGCCGTTATATTTCACTTTTCAGTTACCCCCATGTGAAGAATACCAGGTTTTCACCAAAAACACAGGTTACAGAAGGGCTGAATCTAACCAAAACAACAAACGAATTAGTATATGTACAGGTTATAAGACATAAATAAAACACTTAATAAAGATAAAATTGAAAAAACAAGAAATCTTCATATATAAAATTCCAATAGAAAGTCGACCGAAAAGTAAAATCCGGGTATTCTTCACATGGGCGATGTACTCTGGTTTAACAACCATCAATTTGATGTTCAACTGATTTCGTCAGTGAGTGTCCAGGTCTCAAACTCACTCCCGTATAAAAGTATGGCTCGAAAGAACTTAGTGCCAAGTATGGCACTATGGCTCTTGAGGTGACGGGAGCGTTCTGATTTACAGAAGGGACCCATGGCTTTGCTTTCCTAACTTCTATGGATTTATAATAACAAATCATAACCAAATAATTATTACAGTTACTTAATATTCTGCGTATCTCGCAATAAATCCAAAACATAAAAGTATTGAAAATATATTATTATTATTATTTAAAGATATATATTAACCAATCGGGCTCCTATTTAATTATTACTACAAACTCACTCAGAGTATCTAAACATTTTAGACACATGAGTCAATATTATTGTTATGGACCCGGGACCTGACAAAGTCTGCAGCTTTTTTCCAGTGTGGTCTTCCCAGAACTATACTATCCAGAAGGAACTGGTACTAATTTAGCTACCGTTTAAGGGTGCCAGGCAGATATGAGCCCTGGTTATTCCCTTTAAAGCATTCATGTCGAAATTAAAACTTTCGTGGCACCCTTTCGGGGTTCGAACCCTTGAAGCCGGACCGGAAATGCGAATTTAACCCAGAACGGATTGTACTGTACCACTCACTACGCCAAGGTGGATTTGCTACAATCGGTGTCTGGGGATGATCGAAAAAGAAGTTTTTTGGGTTCAGATATGGGGGACATTCGACGCAATAAAAATTCATCCCCCTCGACGCAATCCGACGTAAATAACAGCTGATCTAACAATCTAACTGTAACCTGTTATATTGACTTTAGTTTATTGTTTTGGTTAGAATAACGTGCCAATGTAACCTGCTCATTTCCCTAAATTGAGGATTTAACATGGAGGCGGGATATTATTTCGCCGAGATGGGATTTGCTTCCAGTTGCCCCCTGTCTCTAAATCAAATCTGTAGATTGTATATTTGTTACATCCATATTATTTTTTTTCATAATTGCCAAAATCAACCTATACGGTTTGTTTTATGTTGATATGGTGTCGGGAGACTATTGAATTGACACAAATAAAATCCATTTAATCAGGAATTAATTGACTAATTAGCATTTTAGAATTTATACAATACTACAAACAAATGAATATTATATTTATTCTTTCGGTAATGGGTTTGAGATCGGTTATATTTATAAAATGTTTATCTCTATTCGATTGGTTAGTATTTATAAAATGTTTATCTCTATTCAATTGGTTAGTATTTATAAAATTTTTATCTCTATTCGATTGGTTAGTATTTATAAAATGTTTATCTCTATTCAATTGGTTAGTATTTATAAAATGTTTATCTCTATACGATTGGTTAGTATTTATAAAATGTTTATTCAAACTATTTAATTTATTGACTAATCCAACGACTTCCATCTTTGTATTATGTTGGTTACTGTGGTGATAGGGTTATTTTTAGAACACCTAGGTATTTTAATATGTAGATATACCGGTATACTGTATATATAAGTAAATATTTAATTAATTAATTATTTTGAGTTTCTCTGGTTGCAGGACTCTCCATTCAACCCAATTATATACATTATCTATGTGACAGATAACTTCAGGTGGTTGTATATTATGACAAAACTCTTGAAACAATTATCAATTATTATGGAGTCCTATTGTATACTCATCATAACTGCGTTTACTATCAATTTCAATTCAATCCTAGTTGGTTCATATACCGTTGCTATGGATAATTATTTCAAGGATTCTCAATTTTCATGGAGTAGAAGAATTGGTTTATTTGAGGTTTTTTATTCATTTCAACTGATTAACAATGATAATTAATACCCTACTTAAAGAATCAGGTAGTATTGTCAGTTAGTCAAAGTCAATTGGTGTCAGATTTCATCAGTCAGTATATACTATATATATATAATAAATATATATTTTTCAACGTTGATACAAATGATATCAATTACCAACAATTTGGCCACATTTCAGAATGATTTATCATCACTGGTTTAGCGGTTTCCATTAAAGGTAGGTTATATTTGCAATTTTGCATTCTGTCAAAATTCATTGCATAGAATTGAGGCCCATATACTATCCTTCCTTGTAATATATTGAAAGCATTACACATGAAGCTATTAATTCTAGGAAAACGCTCCACTCTTCCTATGCCACGCACTCCGTCCAGCCCACATCCATGTACAAACATATAATATACTCCTACTGCATGTCAATAATTATTATATCCATTTCGCACTTAACTATCATCACTTCTTGCTACATTTGTGTCTATTAGGCCTATCATTATCGTTTTGCTCAGCTTGGCAAAAAGTCGGCATTGACGTCCAGGTGGATAAACCTGGGAATACTACCAGTTATATTGTATGTGCGCAATTTACACGTTATCATGGCGTCCCATCTGCCAATACATACTATAGCCAAATACAGTAGGGGTTAGCACAATTGCTGAAGGTTATTGGTATTTACAGATGGGAGGCCATGAGGATGTAAATTGCAGTATTTTCAGGTTTACATTTTATCTGAGTAGCTAGCGGAATTGTTACAGCGCTAGACTTCAACTTGGAGGTCACTAATTCGATACCATCTGGACGTCAATACCGACTTTAGGAAGCTATGCCCAACGAAAATGATAATAACGTGATTCCATTCACCCAAAATACGATTACATTTGTGTCCTGGAGGCTAATGTAATAGGCACAATAGCACATGCATTAACGTGCTACTGACATGGGATTATACCCCCAAACGGTATTTTTAGTACTGCTATTTGCCGAACTCTGCCTGGCTGTGATTACATTTTTTCGATTATTCATTTTGCAGCTATTTTTTATATTATTATATAATTATTTGATGTGGAATTCTGCTTTCTGGATTGCAAATGGGGGATGCGAACTGAATATGGAGATTCACATCGCTAAGAATGGCAGTGACGGGGTCGGATCATCTTGGAGTTAAGTTGGTCCTCTTTTGGATCCACTGGGAAGGAAGAACTATCGGCGTGGCCACGCATCAATATACTACAGATCGGCAATTAGGTTTCAAATCAGTTGTCAGATTGTACCTAAATTGTCAGTAACATATATCAGGAACCCAACTGTGCAGAAACAGAAGTTTGCTAAAAAAGGAATATACCGGTACTATGGTTCTGGAATATACCGGTCCGGTACTATGGTTCTTGAAAATACCGGTACTGTGGTTCTGGAATATACCGGTACTGTGGTTCTGGAATATACCGGTACTGTGGTTATGGAATATACCGGTACTATGGTTCTGGAATATACCGGTACTATGGTTCTGGAATATACCGGTTACCGGTACTGTGGTTCTGAAATATACCAGTACTATGCTTCTGGAACATACCGGTACTATGGTTATGGAATATACCGGTCTATGGTTCTGGAACACCAGTACTATGGTTAGGGGCCGTCCAAGTATGACGTCAGCACTTTAGGGGGGGGAGGGGGGTTGGGAAAATCTGATGACGTGCTGATGAGGGGAGGGGAGGGGGTCAGCCAAAATCTGACGTCAGCATGTTCATTTATAGGTGCTAGAAGAGATATAGAAAAAGAGTAAATAGCTTGCCTATTTTAATTGTTCGAAGCCCCCGAAGGCCCGTAGCACGACCTTCTGTTTCAGTTACCAGTCACCATGTTTCAGTGATTAGGACGATTTGAATGATTTACAAGTGATTATAAATAATCTTCATAATATAATAGTTTATTACAAAAATTTTTTTTAATCTGATTTAGGGGGGGGGGGGGGGGTCAACGCCTATCTGATGACATCTGATTTAGGGGAGGGAGGGGGTCAACATTTTGGGGAAAAGTGCAGACGTCATACTTGGACGGCCCCTTATGGAATATTCTGTTACTATGGTTCTGGAATATTCTGTTACTATGGTTCTGGAATATTCTGTTACTATGGTTCTGGAATATACCGGTACTATGGTTCTGGAATATACCGGTACTATGGTTATGGAATATACCGGTACTATGGTTATGGAATATACCGGTATTAGCATTCTGGAACCGGTACTACGGTTCTGGAATATACCGGGTGTACTATGGTTCTGGAATATACCGGTACTATGGTTCTGGAATATACCGGTACTATGGTTCTGGAATATACCGGTGCTATGGTTCTGGAACACTGGTACTATGGTTATGGAATATACCGGTACTACGGTTCTGGAATATACCGGGTGTACCGGTACTATGGTTATGGAATATACCTGTACTATGGTTCTGGAATATACCGGTACCGGTACTATGGTTCTGATGTATGATTTATTAATCTATTAATGCCTATCAGCCCAGCCCGCTTGGATGCATTCCCGCCACCTCAGCAACGCAACACCTTCACAATTCGCTGTCAGTGTCTTGACACTATTCAGGAATGTCTATGGCTGACCTCAGTGATCTCCATGTTTCCTATCACCACCCGGCTGTCAGAAAATATTATCAATAGATCATGCACAAGCTGATAGGTTCTGGGATAACTGGTTCATCACCATATTTGTTAGTCAGGAATTCATTATTATTCCGTATGACATAAAACGCCGTATATCACCCTGGTTTTTGTAGATATGTTAAATTTTCTATATCTATGTTTATGTCAAGGAATCTTCTACAGTAAGAGTGCATATAGCAGACTTACCCTTGATAGTTTACCAGGACTCTGATTCCTCGATAATAGGTAGTAGAATACTTATACTCGCCTTGGTTTTTCGGGCGTCCTTCAAGTGTATTGGTTGTTTTCCTCTATTTCTACTACCAAAGGCTCGCTGTAGTTTCACGCATCCTATCTATGTTATATTAGTCAAGAGACATTCGCAGCCCATAGTCTACCAAAATAACGGAGAGGAAAGGAGCAAGTCGACTTCCCTGAGACTCAAATGCGGCTGTTTTTTTCTGCAAGTTGTAGAAACAAATAAAATGGTGAGGAACCATCATAAAGTGACTATGTAGCGGCCATGATCTCAATTGGTATAAATTGTTGTAAACTAAAGTCTACTGGAGTAAAATAAAGCGCATTCGGAGTAAAATAAAAAGGGTACACGTGTCATGAATATGTGTGCAGTTTATTACAAATCGCCAGTCATGCTCAACCCAACCTAATTATAATTATCTATGAATTATTATATTAAATAACATACAAATTCAAGAAATGTTTCTAATTATATAATATATAATTAAAAAAGAATACATATTATGTATTCTTTTTTACATTTTTTTTATTACTATATTTTCAAATATAGTTTTGCGATTATATAAGTAAACCTTTGCAATTAACTTTACTCTTATGCATTGCATAATTGACGTTGACAGGACACAGTTTGGCGTAGCAAGATTTTTTATACCTGGCGGGGGGAACAGCGTATTTTATATTCTTCCAATTTAATTAATATTTAGTTCCAATGTAATATTCCATTTATACTTTTTTAGGGATGCGTCCTTCAACCCAGAATCACGATACTGATGATACTGATAACTCGACTGTGAGTGACAAAGAGTTAGACCTTGTTTCGGAAACCTCCATTACTCAAAGAGAATTGAAAAGACTGAAACAAGGCGTTCTAGGTATGTTGTGGAATGTGTATATGTGTTATTTGTTATTAAGTTAAAGCAACGTTTTCTTATTGACGTTGTGTACCGGTAGCCTATTTTCAAAAATTTTTGTTCGAAACAATTGTTTTAAGGTGATACTGATAGATATTATTCATGCCAATTACAGTAACTATAGTTCCTAAAGTATATCATAAAATATATGTTATTTTGTTATAAATATGGTATGTAGGGATGTCCCGGAATTCCGTTCCGGCCGGCATTCCGGAGGTTTTTACCAGATTCCGGTTCCGGCCGGAATTGCCGGAATGGGGTCAATTCCGTCCGGAATTTTACCGAAATTACCAGTTTTCTAACTAGTTTAATAGTTGCAATTATCAGATTTGTTTGTGAAATTATTATCTCACATTATGTAATAACAATATTATAATATGTATTGTCCAACATAACATATCGTATTACCCCTAAAGCTGTAGCTTATTTATAAAGGGGTCCTTTATGTTACTATGTTACTTATTAGGTCCTGCGTCATTAGCGTTAGGTGTTGCCTGCCTATTGCCTGCCTACAGTAGTTTTATTTCTACGGGGAAAAATATATATTTCTTACCATAAATATATTTATTCCCAGCAAAAATTAAATTGTAACATGTAATATTGGCTCTCGTTTATTGATTTGGTCAGAATAACTTGTCACTGTAACCTGCTCCTATCCATTAACGATACCAGGATATTGAACCAAAGCAATTAATAGTACATTTTTGGTCAACGTTGGTTTTTAGGTATGAGCCCAAAAACCTAACTTTTGGCCAAGGTTATGAGTTTTTGGAAAAAAATGAAATCGAATTACATGTCGTTTAACCCAATTTGGCCCGGGGTGGCCACTTTAGAAATTTTTTAGTAACTCAACTGTATCTTTAAGCCAGGTATGGTGGGGAAAACCTAGATTTCGCGACTTTTCCTAAAACTTAATGGGCTATCCACCAGCGCAAACGCCCAAAACATAGCTATGTTAGTTTTCGTGTTGTCCCATTCTGGCACTCATCTCCAGTAATTTTCGCGCGAAAATTTTTTCAAAAGTTTTAATGGCTCGATAAAATTAATTTAATTGCAGTATATAGCGGTTTTTTAGATGCTGATCACGATTATAGAACTCAGATATAACATTCGAGAAAATTTCTAGTAATTTTGAATGTGCCCCCGGGACACGAAAAAAACAAGTAGTGCAAATATGATAATGAACATATCACCACCAAATCAAACTAATTTTATGACATTAGGGGCTTTCCGGGATGCTGATCATGAATATGAACACTCATATCATATCATATCCGATTCATTGTGGCATTTTTGGACATCTGCCAATTTGGCACGAAAAATACAAGTACCGGTAGCACAAATTGATAAAAATTTAATGTTTACACTTTCATTAAATATTCTTTTTAATTAAATTTTTCACTTGTACTTTTCGTCCAGGGGGAGCAGAATTGTGCAACAAAATGATGGTTGCACTGCCAGAAAATATTTTTAACATGTGTTATCGTAATCAGCGACCTCGAAAACCCTTATAGCACAAAATTGTAATTTTTCAGCCAAGATCTAAAAAAATTCCAAAAATGACAACCCACCCAGGGCCAATTAGTAAAAATAGACCTGGCCAGATAGGGTTAAGACCCCCAAGTACCCCCACCCCCTCCCTCAGCCCCATAATCAATTTATCCTGCTTCTGGGCCAGGCCACTCTCACTCTCACACCAAAACTCCCCCCAAGCTGCTGATTGGAATCATTAGTCATTAGTAAACTTGGCTTTAGAAATTTAAAAAATATATCCATATATTTCACAAAAAATTATAAAGAGTAATGGTCATTTAGTGTATTTCACTAACTATATAACAATTCCGGTTCCGGCCGGAATTCCAGCCGGAATATTCCGACATATTGAATTCCGGTTCCGGTTCCGGCCGGAATCAAAATATCGATTCCGGGACATCCCTAATGGTATGTTTAAAAAAGTAATATAGTTTGTTTTGGAAAAAAATGAAATCGAATTCCCTGTCGTTTGAGGCCGAAGTAGCCCCCCTCCCATGCCGAAGTAGCCCCCCCCCCCCCCCCCCCCCCCCCCAGACAGTGCTACTCTCCACTCCATCCAGCAAAACTCCCCCAAGGTGCTGCTGATTGATCTCAAACTTGAAATTTAGAAGATTTAGAAATTTTAAAAATGTTTTTATTTCACAAAAAAATATTAAATGTAATATGTCTCATTTAGTATATTTCACTAATTCCGGCATGTTGAATTCCGGTTCCGGTTGGAATCAAAATATCGATTCCGTGACATCCTAGTTTTTTATTTAAAAAAATCACATTTAAATTCAAAAAATATGATTTAATAAAAAAATGAATGTATTACTTTTTATAATAATTTTTATCAACCTAACCTGATATCATGATTTTTTTATTCAAGTTTAATACTTCGGATAAAATTGACAAAATGCATCAGTTTTCATTGATGAAATATAATATTACTTTACTTATTTTGGGCGAGGAAAACTTTCAAAGTCACTCACAACCACAATCCAAGGTACGTTACCGAATACCAAAATAGTTTAACTAAAACTTAAATATTATAAGGTCATGAATTTATTTGGTTAAGCTATCTATACAGTAGGCAACAAATCATTTTGTATTGGAAATAGACGATAGATAATATAGACAATAGACACATTCAGATAGACGAATTCGCATTATACGATGTGAAAGCCAATTTATTTTATATTATGATACGAAATTCAATACTAAAAAATGCTTTTCGTATCATATATATTCTGTCCATTCAGTTCTGGGTCTATAAAATCTGGCAAGTGGTCAGGTAATCGATAGGTTCCCCGAGATTGTGGGGTCATGGCGTCCTTTAATGCATATATATAATGACGCTTGGAGGGTAGTGTCCGAAAATATTCCTTAAGGCTCAGGCTCAGCTGTCACACCCCACTGGGAAGTAGTACGACACAATATGCCATTCATGTCTTCTGTTTCTCTATAATAGAATAGATTTAAAAACCCTTACAGAACGGGCATCAACGGCTACTTTGCTAGTTACTTTGAAATGTTTAAACAGCATGAGGCAGTCAGTAAACCAACGTACCGGTATATTAGGGCAAGCTGTGTCGGTGATTTTGTGTCATATCTTGACCTGTTCGCTCAGACTCTTCACCTAAACGTATTGGTGCTGTCTAACGCGTTTTAACAATTTCTCAGGGACGGCAGCATGTACAAGCGGCGTTATTAGTATGTATGTCAGGGACATAGTGTTTTAGTGATGGGCGCAGCCAAAACCGGAGTATGGGACCAGGCAATTTCGGGACGGTGGCCAGAACTCGGTATTCAACGATAATGAAACTAGTTGGCTAAGACCTAGTTGGGTACGATTCCTGGGACATCCGTTGCTGTATCATTGCTTTGTCCAAACCACCAGCCCCCATTGTCTGAACTTGATTAGGTTTGCAATAATTTGATAGAATTTTTTTATTTATTAACCTACCAATCTTAAGATCTGATAACTTTGTTATCTTGATTTGCAGGCTCGCCAAGTTGAATCTTTCCACACGGTTGCCTTGGCAACAACATTATAATAATTATTGAAACACAATTTATATGAACTTTATACCACCAAATTACGTTTAAGGAATAAAGATTTCACTTTTTTTCTACATATACATAGATGGAAGTGAAACAGCTAGGTCACTTATTTTCATATTAGTGGCGACAGTTCCTGTACCGGGTTACCGGGTACTACTGATTAAGCATGCACTATGCGAATCATGAATAAGCCAATCTCTAGAGTTGCAGTTTTAATTTAACTGCGGTATTAGTAGGCCTCTTGTCCAAGTCGTTCATAGTGATTATGAAAATATTATATAATATAGTAGTGCTGAAAGTGCCGAAAAGCCAGCCTCACTAGCGGATTCCAGAAATCCAGTTTTATCCCGGGACATTCCCATGTTTACAACTGATTACATCAAACTTCAGGTAATTTTTTCATAGCTTCTGTACTGCTACTAGTACCGGTAACGGGTTAACTTCATGCTTGACAAATAACATTAAATAAATCTAATTACTTTAGTCTAAGTTTTAATTTTATTTAAATTTTTAATTTGAAAGGGTTTTGTTTTTATCTACTTTATCTAGACACCATACTTGGAATAACTCCACACAGTCCTTCCGATAGTAAATCATCTCGCATTCCTAATAGAGGTCGTGACCCTCAAATCAACCTAAATATACACCAGCAATCAAACCTGGCTAAACACTACAAACTCGGTGCATCTGCCCAAAGGAGGTATAATAGAGGGGAGTTGGGTGGGAGTAGCAGAGTGAGCTATAATTCCAGAGGGGAGTTGAGTGAGAGTGCAGTCAGCGACAATATTAGACATTATAAAAGTGGGAGTGGCATCAGCGACAGTGTCAAGCACTTTTCTAAAACATCAATTGCTGACAAATATAGAAGGCGTAAAAATGTTGATATTACAAACATTAAATGTTCGAGCAAACCATATAAACAAACCAGGAGATCTTTAACTCCTGATTTAAGTGATTCTAGTTCCGATTATCAGCACCCACCATTAAAACGTCAAAAAAAAGACCCCCCAACCAAACCACTGCAGACTATAAGGAAGCGGATATCACCAAGAGTAAAGCAGCATATTTCATCTTCTAGCGACAGCCAAGACGACTCTGTTTCCTTGTCTGAATCTGATTCAGAGAAATCTTTATCAGCTTCAACTAATTCTGAGTCTGAAATTAGGTATTCAACACATAAATTAAAAGGACTTCACTCAAGCAAGTTAAAAAGGTCACATGTGCGTTCCAAACAAAGCTCTATCAAAAAGTTTAACGTCCCTGCTGTTTATGTGAAAGGTACGGACGGAAAGAAATGCCTTGTAAAAATGAAAAAACAAGGGGATCATTTTGTAATAGATGAACAGGATCTTGAACAAGTGTTTATCAAGAATTCAGTCAAAAAAGACACCAAAATTTCAGCCAGAAGTGATCCCAAAAACAGAGTCAAAACCGACCAATATTTCTCTAAAATGTCCAAACATTCAACCTCCTCGAAAATGCACTCATTTGCGGGAAGTAAGTCCAAGAAAGATGACCGTAGATATGGATGTGGTAGCTCATCAAGCGAATCGTTACTATCCACAACGTCATCAAGCCGAGCAAATATTTCGACCAAGAAAAGGCAAAAATCATTGACACACTTTTCTGAAGAAGATTTTTCACAGTCAGACTCCACAGTTAAAGTTATCCCTAAAAAAAATCCAGTAAAACATTCAATTTCAAGCGAATTATCTTCAAGCAGTAGTGTACAAAGTCGTAATGATCGATACTCCAGTAATTCAGACACTGGTCCTTATAGACAATCTCCCCAAGCTAGTAGAAAGGCAGCTATGGCTGGTAAACTTTCGGAAACTGGTAAAATCTCGGAAACCATGTCATCTGAAGATGGTAGCAATGAAAATTTTAACTGTCGTAGGTCGCAACCAATGCGAACTTCTTCTGTTTTCAAACATAAGAGTGATGGAGTAGCTGCTTCTCTAAAACGTGGATTGGATGCCAAAGGCACAAGGGCAATTTATGATGATTCATTACCTTTGAGTAAGAATCATACAAAACCTAACCGGAAATCTTCATATCCCGATCAACCAGACAGTACTTCGAAATTTTCAGCTAGATCTATAAACAACAGGGCAAAGCCCCTTCAACAACAATTCACTTCTGATTTAAAAAACGAAGATTACATTTTTGAATATCAAGAAATAACAGAGAAAGACAAAGACGAGTTTGAAGAAGGTGAATATAACGATTATCTATCACCATTGAGAAATTGGAATGAAAAGGAATTTGGTAGCAAACATAAACCACAATTCCATACATTAAGCTCAGATGAGGAATTTGCTAATAGGCAGTTAGAAAATCAACAGAGGTTACTGATGGAAATAAGGTCGCTTGAATCTAAGGACATTGAGATTGCAGATTCACGAGGAATGACCTATATTATCGATAGTGATGCTTATGTAAAACGGTCAAATGATAATCACTCTGACTTAGTTTTGGATAGGGAAGTGGATAGTCGCAAGAAGATGGACAAGGGGATATCACTCGATACTCGCCAGATGGGAAGGGCTAGAGTTGGATACAGGACCATGTCCGCATTGTCTAATGATAGGATACAAGATAGCAGCAAAAATATGGACAGGGGAAAGCTACAAGATAGACACACAAAGATGGACAGCCATGTGCATTCACATGGACTACAGGATAGTTCCAGGATAATGAGCAGAGATAGGGTACATTATAGACGCAGGGAAAGTGGCAGCGATCAAATACTTGATACTCATCAGACTGGCAGATATAGGGATATGGGTAGTCGCGAAAAGACTTTTAGAGAAGTCGATTCTCGAAAGGAAGAATTCTGGGATTGGGAAATCGATTCGCACAAGAAGATTGATAACAAGGATAGAGAAGTTGATAACAACAAGAAGTCCAATAGGCATACAGAAGTAGATTCCCGTAAAAAGAATGAGTGGAACTGGCAAGTCGATTCGCACAAGAATACAGAAGATATAAGAAAATCATTTGATAGACATAGAAGCAACGAAAAAAGGGATAAAGATTTGATTTCTAAGACAAGTAATTCAAAAGAAAACAATAAACATTTCAGTGACTATGCAGATTCACTATCATCCGATGCTGAAACAAGGTATAAAAGGTTCTCTAAGTCCGGAGAATTCAAACCACCACATGAAGGTAACTATGATAGTGATGCCGATGTTATTGCCCGTCTTCGTAGTGAACGTAAAAGTGCAGAACACAGAGAACGATCATCTTCATCAGATTTCTCAAAAAATAATCCATTAGTTACCAAGAATTGTCCAAAATCAAACATGACAACCGGCAAGAATATAGCCAAATCTGGACATATCAAAGAAAGGAGCAAGCCTTACGATGTCAGTAAATACAAGAATGATGACACTGACACCATTGTAAAGTCACCAATAGAAATGAAGCTTATTGCAGATAGCTTAGATTGTATCCAGAAATCAGTATCACATGACAGCATTAATTCAAATCCCTGCCCACTGGCAGCCAATATGTTGAATGTTGAACAACTTCGAACAGAAGGTGCTAAAAGTTCAGATTGTGCTCCAAAACAAGACCGCCAAGAAGACATTGGAGTAGATAGGGGTGAGTACACAAGACAATGGCTTACTGACATACCACGGTCTGTGGAAGAGGATAGTCTAACTCAAGCAACCCCAACCAAACCTGTACGACGAGTAACTATATGTCCATTAGTTTCTAATGAAAATGGCGCTACTTCAGAAGAACTAGTTATACAAAGTATTTCAACTGAGAGAGGCACCAAGATAGAAGGTAGTTATCCTACTACTACAGTTCCAAGTATTCCTTGTCCAACCACTATAAATTCAACTTGTGGTCCAGATGCAAAAGCAAAGAAGATTTTAAGGAAAAAGGTAATTATTCCTTTATATAGGCCTCCAAAATCGAAATCAATTGATAATGATATGACAGCTGCGACAGAATATCATCCTGAACAAGAGGTAGTAGTTGCTGGAGAGAAAGTTGATAAAGATATAAATGTTTCGTCAGCTGGTTTACAGCATATAGATCTTAAAGTAGAGCAATTATACGAGTCAAGAGAAAATAAGACTCCCATAACCGACTCGAATATAGAACCGAGAAAAAAGCAACCCAACACTCCTGATTTTATCGGTAAAATGAAATGCAATTCTGGCAAAGGGAGATCTAAACTCAAATTTGAGGGAACTCATATAAAGAAAACTGAAACATTCTCGAGTAGCAGTACAAAGTCAACAACTGACTTAGGCCATTCATTTGCCAGGTCTGATATTTGGAAATTAAAAGATAATGCTCCATTGTTGAAAGATGTTAAAATTCATAGCCGAATCATTTCCAAGGTGAGAATGTCTCCTGCTATAAATCTGCCCATCCTTAGTACATCAATATCCGCAGGTTCACCAAATGTCTGTCGCTTTTACAATCAAATACTTGGCTTTGAAGTGTGTGACAATAAACTTTGCGAATTTGCACATAAATGTTTAAATTGCCGATCTGATCATCCACTTAATAGTTGCCCATTTTGCTTCAATTTTAATGTATTGGAATGCAAGTTTACACAAGACACATGCAAACATAGTCATAAGTGTTTCTACTGCAAGGACCAACATCCCTTTTCGAAATGCACTAATGATCCATGGCCGATTTATTGTGTAAAGTATAATACAGAAAAGAATGGTTGTTCTATTGGCTCCACCTGCTGTTTGCTTCATAACTGTCTGAAGTGTGGCTGTAAACATGGTCTAATTTCATGTCCATGTCTACATTTGGATACGTGTAATTGTAATAACCGTGATAATTTGAAGTTGAAATTCCCTATTGTATATTGTGATTACATTTCCAGCATATGTTTTCAATATAATAGCGTTACTGAGTTTGGATTTACGAGTTGCCCTCAAGAAGATAAATGCCCGTATCTCCATGCATGTCTGCGATGTTCAGGAAACCACCCTGTTAACGTATGCCAATTTTGTAAAAACTATAATTTGGGATATTCTTGCACAGAGCCATGCAGGTTAACCCATAAGTGCACTACATGCCATGACATCCATCCTCGTACTGAATGTACCAAGAAAGGGCAGAATGAAGTTGCCTGTTTGGAATATAATTTGATGACTTGTACTCAGCTTAGATGCCCTAATGTTCACGTTTGTGTGAAATGTGGAGGTTTACATCCAGTGACTCAATGCACCCATGAGACGAAGGATGATAAATCAGACACTACAACTAAAGTTGGGAAGATATCAACACAGGTATCTACATCAAATGAGATAAATTGTGTACAATTACAAATTATTCCGGATGCGCCTGTTTCTGATATGGTTAAAAATCCTGAAATACTCATTGGCAAGATATCTTGTACAGATTTTGTAGACAATTCCCCGACTACCGTAATTATTAAACCTTGTTTTCGGTTTAATTATGATATTGTGGGCTGTAGCTTCAGAGATTGTTTATACAAGCATGTCTGTGTAGGTTGTCATGGAAACCACTCCCAGAAACATTGTTCAAAATCTTCTAGTATTGGGAAGATTTGTATTAAATTTAATATGAATCCGATAATATGCAGTAATGCCTCATGTTGCAATAAGCACAATTGCTTTTATTGTGGTGAAAATCATTCTAAGAGGGAGTGTCCATGTAATGTTTGTTTTAGTCATGACCATAGATCCCATCAATGCAAATACTTTAAAGAAAACAATAAAGCAATATTAAAACTGCATTCAGTATGTCTTAATTACAATGATAAGGAAGGTTCGTGTACTGACACTACCTGTAATTATCACCATGTCTGTTCAATTTGTAGTGGTTTTCATTCTGCTAAGTCATGTCCTTGTCAATACTGTGGTTCAGAGTTTCATAAAACAACAATGTGTCCTGATTTGTTTATAAAGTTTACTCCTACAACATTACCTTGTTTTGATTATAATGGCATTGGCAAAACCTGTTGCAGTAGTTCATTGTGCAGTTGCAGTCATCAGTGTATTTATTGCAATGGCGATCACAGTATTACTCTTTGTAGATGTTTACTCTGTGGAGACAAAGAGCACAGAACCTCGTGGTGTCCTTATTTTCAGGCCTATCGTAAAATACACGATTTAAATAATGAAGATATTTGTGACTCATATAACAATAAGACTGAGTGTTTCAATTCGGATTGCCCCAAGTTCCATGTGTGCTCAATATGTTTTGGAGCCCACCCCCTCACCATGTGCACACAACACAAGGAACAGTCGCAAAGTTCTGCATCATCTGTGCTAACACCAGCCTCCAACCATTCAAATATTGATTCAGGCGTTTCCTCGCCCTTCTGGAATTGTACCAAATGTGGTCTTAAGGGTCACAAAGAGGTCGATTGCCCATATAATAACATCTGTTCTAAATGTTCCGGGCCTCATACAGACGCCGAACATGTATATCTTATACGTCGAGGTAATATCGACATACCAATACCGCCATGCGTGAAAGCTAAGGACTATATTATAAATTGCCCTATAAAGAAAGATGTTGCAAGTTACCCTCTGGATATTAGGTGGAATCAGCTGAGACTTTCACTACTCGTTGGAAATCCAATAACAAAACTCCACTTGGATGATGCCGATTTAAAGTCGTTCGAAGTACTTAGTAAACAAGCGGAATTTATTCAAGGTGATACAACTTTACATGTAAATGTAAATAATGAGTCATTATCTCAAGAGTCTCCATATGATAAAGAGTCATTATCTCAAGAGTCTCTCCCTAGGAATAAAATTGAGAACAAGCCCCAAGATGTATCATATTCCGGTATGTCAAGCAGTGCAGACAATCATTCTGTTCTCCGCTCCTTCCAATTTTGGAACGATTCTCCATACACCACGACCACTATCACTGAACCGAACGACACTGCAACTAATATAAGTACAAGTCAATATTGTCCTGTCTCATATAGAGAACTTGCAATGGATCCAATACATTATTGTACTACTTCGCAATCTAGACCACTTAAATCTCATGTAGCAGAAGTCCTTAGGAAAGGTAGTCTATTACAAACTCCTTCGTTTGCTTCTCCTTGTAATAATTCAAATTATGGAGTTACTCGTCCAGTTAATCCACCATTTCAAGACTCAAGTTGCATAGCTAATCCTCCATTCAAAGACCACCCTAAACCTTCACACTTTTCCAGTCCATCATACTGTTGCTGTTCTTATACACCAAAGTTTGCCGAACGTTACTGCAATGTCTGCAAAAAACAATTTAACCCAGCAACTCTGGCAAATCGACGAAATACACCAAATGATGTTCCCAACTTAAGGGGATCCCAACGCACGTTTAATCCCAGGATGTGTAATCCTCCTAATCTCCTCGATATTAGATTCCCGCGACCATCGTTTCCTTATCGGACTCCCCATCCTAAACTGGATCCATCTCATCGGAATCCCCATCCTAGACCAGATCACTGTAATCGGATACCATATGCAAGACCAGATCAAATGCCTTACAATATACCGAGTAGACCATCACGTGGTTCACTGGCACACGCGGTTCATTATCAAAGACCCCAGTTAGCACCGAGACATGTTAGACCATCTAGTTCCCACGGTGATTTTCCTAATGATTCATATATACGATCAAGTGAAGATGAAATAAATAGCAGTTCTAACTTTCATTCGGGGTATTCAAGTATGCCATATAGGTTTACTAAACAAGATAAGACCTCCACGTATCATCAGGACTTTAATTTCGCGTACGAAGGAAAATTACCAAGGGAGGAGAACGTGAGGGTTTCCAGATGGGACACAGGGAGTAGCAACACTACTGCTGTATCAGGCCAAGCACATGGATTGAATGGTGTCCCGATTCCTGCTGTCACTCCTGTGCCTCATCCGCATTCTGGTATACCTAGTGTTGGTTATTACCCGCAGCCTGCCGCTGTTACCTCCACTCATAATGCTGTTCCTGAAGAACACCGCGACAAGAAATCGGACGCGTTAGAAACCGCCAACTTCCTATCGGATAAGAGATCTTTGGAACGTTGGCATACATTGCTCCAAGTACCAGAGGATTTCGAACCAGGTATCGAAACGGTAACAGCTATTCTAGAAACAGGTAGTGATAATGTATCAACATCATCGTCGGGTGCTCCTAAATCCAAAGGCAACATGAAGGAGGCTTCTGGTCAGATCGGTGCCTCAGAGAGCGTTTCAAATTGTCTCATGCGATTTCTCCAGGTTTCTGGGGGCACCGTGTCCGCTTCGGGTTCCACTGTGCCCGAGTCCAGCGCGACTGTCGCAGTTTCCCGTGCCACTGTGTCCGCATCCAGTGCCACTGTAGCCGTTTCTGGTGCCATTGTGTCAGTACCCACTGCCACTGGGTCCGCATCTGGTTCCACTGTGGCAATTTCCGATGCCACCGGGTCCCCTTCTGCTGTTATACAATGGGAGGAGGCTGATTGGAGCTTTGATTCTGGTAGCACCTTGCAAGATGACAATGAAGAGATGATCAAAGCGTCCTCACGTCTTCTATCTAATTACAGTCTGTCACAATGTGAGAATCGTCGATATATAGACACACACTGCCATATAGATCTACTATATAGAAAGAAGAAATATAAAGGAACCTTTACTGCATTCCTACAACTAGTTGGGTGTCCTGATAACTATGAAGGTGAGAGTTCAATTCGTGTTTATTAACTTTAAGTTATTATTTAAATATATTTGTTACATTAGGTCAACTTATCAACTCTCTAACATATTCATTAACCGCGAAAAAAACTGCAAAGTGCCACTTTGCAGCGCTGCTTATAAGGCCAGGGACTCCAAAAGTAATCAAATACTTAGAAACAATCGCGGAACACTTCCAATGCTAGATTGTTTGCCGTACAGTTGATGTAAAACTGTATTAATTACATAAATTAAATTGATATAAATTTTACCAATATTCCTAAACATATTAGAGTGAATAATTAATTAAGCATTCAGAACCCCTATGTTCACATAATGAAACAAAATTACGCAGCATTGTATGAAAAGGCTATCAGCGTTAAAGACCCTTGTTTATTTATGTAAAGCCTCCTGCACTGAACTCTCTCGGTAGATAAATATACTCGGGTCATAGAACGCCGAAAAGTACTATTTCCACACAATGATGTAAATTATTATATTTTATTTTGAATGATCATCGACAGTTTACTCCGTTGCATTTCATTGGTTCACCAGATGGTAACGGATACATTGGATTGGTTAACCAGTTTCTGTAGTTGGATTTTATTGGCTGTATTCCAGGTTGTATATCAATATTCTGTAGTCCTATTGCCCTGATTGGCCAGCGGGTCCCTCTATGGCGGCAGTTGTTCCTGGAGACCCAACGTACAGTCTGGGGTGCCTTCGGTTGCCATCCCAACAACGCGAGGTTCTTTAACGACGAGTTTCTAAAAGGTAGGGCGATTTTATCACTACCGTTATAGGGCACTGAGTTATCTATTTATATATTTATCTATATTATTTATTGACTATTTAATCAAATAGTGAAATGGAAATTACAAAGCAGACTGTATTTTACTATCTGCAAATAAAATAAAACAGACGATATCCGAATTGCCACTGAGGAATGGACTTCTAACAGAGTAATATCATTACATTAACTCTACCTTAAATTCCAACTACAAACATAGCAGATAAAAAGCAGATAATCAAAATCATTCAAAAAATGATCACTATTAATTATTCATATCATAACAATAGTTTTATTTAATTATTAAGTCACAACAGGCGGGTAAAAACCGTACCGGTAGGTAACAAAACACAATAATTGAAATCAAACAACTTAACCGTTGCATGCAAACTGCTGAACTGTGTGCACATCACAGACAGCCTCGGGTTCGCCCAAAAGGAGGGCTTTATCAGGTTAATAAGGTACAGTAGCTAATTTTACACGGCCAAGAAGACAGAAATGCGAGTACAGTAGTGCGGATAAAAAAAAGGGGGGTTCACGGAAATTCCTCACTGGGAAGCAGCACCACAAACTTGCGCCAATCACGCTTCTGCTTATTAATCACAGGCCGGCGGGTGTGAATGTAAAACATCACCAGTTTCTGTAAAACAACCCGCTGGGGATATCGTGCCAGAACACGAAAATGCTGAAACAACTCAAGCCAGTCAGTAAGCCAGCGCGTATTAGGCTCGTCGTGGTGCTCCATGATATGATTGTGAACAGTCTTGCCCTGGGTGCTACCATCTGTAACAGACCCGTCCTGATGCGCTGTCTAACGCGTTCAAACAAGTGCTGGATCGTATGTCCAACATATTCCCCCTTACAAGAGGGACAAGTAAACGAATAAACGACGTTAGTAGCCAGAATGTCAGGAACCTCGTGTTTCAGAGAGGGTAGGAAGGACTTATTTTAATTTGGTTGTTGTATAAACAAACCTCACAGGACGTGAACAACACCTTGGAATAATAATATAATTAAATATTATATAATAATATAAAAATAATAATACATCCGGACCAATAACTCAATCACTCTTACAGAGTCAAACTTACAGACAATTAGTCTGGAAGTGTCGGTGGGTGCTGGCTGATCAAGGTCATCAACTTCCTCATCAGTGAATGATGCACCGTTAAAACCATCCACACCACTCTCAATGTCAACACTTTCCCTAGAGTCCCGTACAGCAGCAGCCAGCTCGCGGTGAACCATCGCATCAGAATACTGGTTGTCACGGAGAATATTCTTCGCAACAACCACTGTAGAGTTGAACTGGGATCCATTTACACCACGTTTATAGGACTCAGGGGCACAAGACGTGGCATTGAGAACCAGCCCAGTGTCTGTAGGTTTCCTGTACCACTCGGTTGAGATTGCATGGTCACTTCGGTTTACTAGCATATCAAGGAAAGGCAAATGGCAATCCACCTCCTAATCAAGAGTGAATCTTAAGTTGGGGTGAAGGCCATTGACCTCTCTGAGCTTCCCAGTGAGGAATTTCCGTGAACCCCTCCCCCCCCCCCCCCCCCTTTTTTTTTTTATCCACACTACTGTTCTGTCTTCTTGACCGTGTCAAATTAGCTACTGTACCTTGTTAACCTGATAAAGCCCTCCTTTTGGGCGAACCCGAGGGTGTCTGTGATGTGCTCACAGTTCAGCAGTTTGCATGCAACGGTTAAGGGGGGGGGGGGGGGTAACCTTTTTTTTTGAAATGGCTGTCAATTAGTGTTAAATGATAATATTGCTATTTTGTCATGGTCAACCACTGTATGGAAGGCCAAATAGCCTTTATAGTAAAATTTGAAAATTTGTAGCCTCCCCTAGAGGCTGGTGGCGGAATTAAAGATTTCACTAAAATTGCTAATTTTAGTCCAAATTTCTTGAAACCAACTTTTTTGGACGACTCAGCGTGATCGACTCTACAAAAGTTATCTTATATAATTTTTAATTAGCCAATTTTATTTTAATTAATTAATTAAATTAATTAATTATCATATTTTTAATTAAAAATGGCTAATTAGAAAAAATGGTAATATTTATCAAAATTTCATAAGATAACTTTTAAAGAGCTTCCAAAGCTAGTTCGAATGAGCCATAAACGAAGAAAATTGGTTGAAAAATGACGGAGGAGTAGTAATTTGAAAATGAAAAATATCATTCCGAGAAAATGCCCTTCAAAGTTTAAACCGTCCCGCCAAAATTGGCTGTCTGTGTTCTGGTTGGTTAATTATTTCTGGCACGAAGGATGCACACCAACGAGCTAAAATGTTCATTACGGGGTTTTCGGGATCGCTGATTTCATTTCCGATGTCAGTTTTAATTTTCGGTGGAATCTAGTCTATCTGTCGTCGTGTCTGTCGGTCTTCTGTCTTTCTTACAATTTGACGGACAGACCGTCATACGGAAAAACAGTGATAACTCGAGAACTGAAAGAGGTCTCACTAAGCGGTTTTCAGATTTGTAATCCTCATTAAATTCTGCTCTAGGTGAAATAAAGAAACAATAATTTGAAAATTTTTCCTGAGGAGGGTAAGTTGTTTGATTTCAATTATTGTGTTTTGTTACCTACCGGTACGGTTTTTACCCGCTTGTTGTGTCTTAATAATTAAATAAAACTTTCGTAACCATACAAGCATTTGATTTTATTTTATCATAATAATCATTATTTTTCAGCCATAGACGAAGCTTGTAAACACCCCCGTTGCGTGGCAATAGGAGAGATAGGGTTGGACTACTACAAGAATTTCAGTCCCGTTGCAGACCAGAAGCGAGTGTTCCGCAAACTCTTAGATCTCGCGCGCAAACGTCATTTACCAGTTGTAGTGCACTGTCGGTAGGTAGAGGTAGTGCACTGTCGGTAGGTTGAGGTAGTGCACTGTCGGTAGGTTGAGGTAATGCACTGTCGGTAGGTTGAGGTAGTGCACTGTCGGTAGGTTGAGGTAGTGCACTGTCGGTAGGTTGAGGTAGTGCACTGTCGGTAGGTTGAGGTAGTGCACTGTCGGTAGGTTGAGGTAGTGCACTGTCGGTAGGTTGAGGTAGTGCATTATCGGTAGGTAGAGGTAGTGCACTGTCGGTAGGTTGAGGTAGTGCACTGTCGGTAGGTTGAGGTAGTGCACTGTCGGTAGGTTGAGGTAGTGCACTGTCGGTAGGTTGAGGTAGTGCACTGTCGGTAGGTAGAGGTAGTGCACTGTCGGTAGGTTGAGGTAGTGCACTGTCGGTAGGTTGAGGTAGTGCACTGTCGGTAGGTTGAGGTAGTGCACTGTCGGTAGGTTGAGGTAGTGCACTGTCGGTAGGTTGAGGTAGTGCACTGTCGGTAGGTTGAGGTAGTGCACTGTCGGTAGGTTGAGGTAGTGCACTGTCGGTAGGTTGAGGTAGTGCACTGTCGGTAGGTTGAGGTAGTGCACTGTCGGTAGGTTGAGGTAGTGCACTGTCGGTAGGTTGAGGTAGTGCACTGTCGGTAGGTTGAGGTAGTGCACTGTCGGTAGGTTGAGGTAGTGCACTGTCGGTAGGTTGAGGTAGTGCACTGTCGGTAGGTTGAGGTAGTGCACTGTCGGTAGGTTGAGGTAGTGCACTGTCGGTAGGTTGAGGTAGTGCACTGTCGGTAGGTTGAGGTAGTGCACTGTCGGTAGGTTGAGGTAGTGCACTGTCGGTAGGTTGAGGTAGTGCACTGTCGGTAGGTTGAGGTAGTGCACTGTCGGTAGGTTGAGGTAGTGCACTGTCGGTAGGTTGAGGTAGTGCACTGTCGGTAGGTTGAGGTAGTGCACTGTCGGTAGGTTGAGGTAGTGCACTGTCGGTAGGTTGAGGTAGTGCACTGTCGGTAGGTTGAGGTAGTGCACTGTCGGTAGGTTGAGGTAGTGCACTGTCGGTAGGTTGAGGTAGTGCACTGTCGGTAGGTTGAGGTAGTGCACTGTCGGTAGGTTGAGGTAGTGCACTGTCGGTAGGTTGAGGTAGTGCACTGTCGGTAGGTTGAGGTAGTGCACTGTCGGTAGGTTGAGGTAGTGCACTGTCGGTAGGTTGAGGTAGTGCACTGTCGGTAGGTTGAGGTAGTGCACTGTCGGTAGGTTGAGGTAGTGCACTGTCGGTAGGTTGAGGTAGTGCACTGTCGGTAGGTTGAGGTAGTGCACTGTCGGTAGGTAGAGGTAGTGCACTGTCGGTAGGTTGAGGTAGTGCACTGTCGGTAGGTTGAGGTAGTGCACTGTCGGTAGGTTGAGGTAGTGCACTGTCGGTAGGTTGAGGTAGTGCACTGTCGGTAGGTTGAGGTAGTGCACTGTCGGTAGGTTGAGGTAGTGCACTGTCGGTAGGTTGAGGTAGTGCACTGTCGGTAGGTTGAGGTAGTGCACTGTCGGTAGGTTGAGGTAGTGCACTGTCGGTAGGTTGAGGTAGTGCACTGTCGGTAGGTTGAGGTAGTGCACTGTCGGTAGGTTGAGGTAGTGCACTGTCGGTAGGTAGAGGTAGTGCACTGTCGGTAGGTTGAGGTAGTGCACTGTCGGTAGGTTGAGGTAGTGCACTGTCGGTAGGTTGAGGTAGTGCACTGTCGGTAGGTTGAGGTAGTGCACTGTCGGTAGGTTGAGGTAGTGCACTGTCGGTAGGTTGAGGTAGTGCACTGTCGGTAGGTTGAGGTAGTGCACTGTCGGTAGGTTAGAGGTAGTGCACTGTCGGTAGGTTGAGGTAGTGCACTGTCGGTAGGTTGACGTAGTGTATATACTGTCGGTAGGTTGTTGTCGTTATCATATTTTACTATCGATAGGTTGGTACGGGTAGTGCATTAATATTTTCTAATAATTCGTAATTTTGTTTAATAATCGCTACATTTTCACTTATTAACATGATGCTATAAAAATATTATTTATTACTTGGGGTAAAAAGTATAACTTTTTTCATTCTATTTAATAATCACACAACGTTCTGGAACATTTTTAGGAACAGTGTAGTGTTTTAGTGTAGCTTTTCAATAGTACAAGTACATTGTATTAATTGTATACCGTTGTAACACACGCATTCCTGAGATGTATATAACGTTCTAGAATGTTGTGTATTTATTAAATATAATATGTGGCGAACGATATTTATTGCAATCTATAATATAAAAAATATTATAAAAGGCGCAAAATCAAAATTATCCCTGAAAGAACGTATAACTCCATCTAAGGCTTTTCAATTTTTGATATAAATTTTGGTACTATATTGTTATTTAATGTAATAATTATGTATTATTTCCCGACGACATTGGTTCAGAACACTATTAATTATTTTACAGCAACGCAGAGGAGGACTGTAAGAATATTCTAGAAGAGAAGCTACCTCGTGATTGGCCCATCCATCGCCATTGTTACACAGGCGACGCTGTCACAGCCAGGGGTCTTCTACAAACCTTTCCCAATATGTATTTCGGATTCACTAACGTTATAGGTGAGAAACGAACGCAACACTTTACACCGTTCGCTATTATTAAATCCCTAATTCATGGCTGCATTGTATGTCGGATCTGTTCCTGCGCTGTGGAAGACCCACAGTTTAGTTATCAGCCAGCACTCAATTATTATTCAGTCAGTTTCTCAAGGTGCGCCATCCAAGCAGCTAGTCTATCAGACTGGAGATTCAGTTGTAAATTATATATATAGAAATTCATATTATATTTTACATTGAAATGTGAAATATGGTTTAAAGGGAGGGAATAGTGGCTTATTCATGGGATTCAGGACTTAATAATAATCTTTTTTTACAGTAATTTTAGGAATATGATTCTGACATTGCTGCAAACTGCATGCATCACCAGCTGCATCAATGGCGGGATTTGCTCAGATTTATTGCTCACATGTTGTAGGTTGATGCAGTACTGAATCCGTTACCTTATACTTGGGACGTAGAAACTTTTATTTAGCGAATGTTTTGTTTATTTATCTCTTAGGGTTCCCCATCGCTGCTACCTGGGCCCCAGAGTCAGTCAGGGCTGTCCCTCTAAACCGTCTGCTATTAGAAACAGATTCGCCCTATTTCAGTCCGTTGAGGCAGTTTCCATGTTCATCTAGTGAACCTCAACACGCTATTTGTGTTGCCGAGAAGATAGCAGCGTAAGTATTAACTCACTGTCAATTTTCCTTAGTCCATTCAACACCGGCCATTGAACTCTGTCCATCCAATCGGTTTATTTATCTCTATGCAGGCATCTCTGTCCATTCTTCTATGTCCTTTGATCACCATCCATCTAACGTCCATTCTGCACCAATTTATTTCCCCGTATTTTCTCACTTTTTTACAGATATCGCAACGTTTCTCTCACTGAGGTTCTCGACGCCGTTAGAAGCAACACTAAAGATTTATTCCACATTTAAAACGGCAACTAATTTATTTAACTAACTAACTAAATCACCAAATTGGAGTGACTTTCAGCCAAATTTAATCGTCGATATAGAAACGAATGGTACATATAGTAATTGGAGGCTGAAGCGATAACTTTATACGGATTGCTTTACATCAGCTTTGGGAATTATTCATTTAAGATTTTTACTACATTTTTTCTGTATTGTTTGTTTTTACTTTTGTCTTTCTTTAGATTTCTCATTAACTAATTTTTCAATCGTTCCACCTGGAAACGTTTTTTTACCTTTTTTATACCTTTTGGGGATTTCGCGACGCCAATAACATAATGTTTTACTCCAATATCGAAACGTTAGCGTATTAAAGTTATTCTAAACGATTTAATGGTATTTACTGAGGAAGTGGCATTCTTAAAATACTTCATTTTAAAATCGCTACTTTGTCGAAATAATATCTTATTTTAATATTAAGAATTTTTTTTTTAATTCAAGAACAAACATTTTTTTAATTTCTAACTAGTTAAGAAGCTCTATTAAAACGCTTTCTTTTTGCCATAGAGCACAATTTCAGAGTAAAATTATTTTCACTGAATAAAAAAAACTAATTTCTACTAATAATATAAAGTATTTGTAAACAACGCACCACTTGAACAGTTTGTAATCAGACATAACCCCCCAATTATTCATCTACATTAAAGGATTATTGATTGTCTTTTAGCAGACGTTTCAGTCTTTCCTCCGTGTTTGTATCACCAACCGACTGTAGTCATTAGAGGCTATGTTGCCATATTTATAAATAACTATAGATCATGCACAGGCTGATTTGTTAACTAAGATTTTTATGGCTAATTAGCTTTTATTTATTTTAGGTACATTTAGCGATATTCAGATCAGCCGACCAACAGTAACAATAAATGTCTGCCGTGCAATGTGAAAAGACCTTTTAAGTAAAAAAAAAATTATTTCGAGAAAAAGCAAATTAGGTTTTGCCCTAAGATTGTTGGTTTAAAATGTCCGTTAATTGCTAAGTTTTTATAACTCTCCTGTTTTTTTGTATAAAGTTAAGTAGTTGCGATCTTTTGTATTGCACTTACTGTCTTTTTCCTTTAATAGTATATGTTGCAACTTACGGCCTTTTTACATTGCACGGCAGAGTTGTTTTTAGAGTGACCCTTAAAAAAGTAATTTTATGAGATAGGGTAGGGGGGGGGGGGGGGAGGATGACTTGACGCAAATCCCATCTCGGCTAATTAATATCCCGCCTCAATGTTAAATTATTACCAATTTAGGGAAAGGAGCAGGTTACAGTAGCACGTCGTTCTAACCAAAACAATTAACTAAAGTCAATAGGACAGGTTATAGGTTTTATTTTTGGGAGTAATCAGCTGTTATTTGCGTCGAAATTCCCCTGGAGAGGGATGAATTTGATCGCCCCCCCCCCCCCCCCCCCCATCCCCCTCCCCTCCCCCTCCCCTATCTGCATTTTATATAATGACACAGACAAAAATAAAAAATTTAATATTGTTTTTTTTTTATTATTAATTACCGGTACTTTAAGATTTTGTTATTAAATATAGCCTTGATCTAATGAATAACTAATTACAACAATATTATTTATAACATTAACCTAACTACTGTGTGATAAGTAGCACTTTCCAATGTTATGTCCCGAATGTGTTATTTATATACCAAAGCGACCGCAGCTAGGGAGGTTTCTTCATGTTCATGAGGTTCTTTAACGCAGATAAGGTGGCCTTTTCTTACAATAATGTACGTAATTTTGTTACATTATGTCAGACATAGGGGTTTCCGGGGTATATTGATACAATTAGTATCTATTAGTATCAATTGCCGTTATTGCAACAACTGCGTACGATAAATAACATATATATAACATCAGATAGGGGGGGAAACTGGACGCAATACAAATTCATCCCTCTCCAGCGGAAATTCGACGCAAATAACAGCTGATTACTCTCTAAAATAAAACTGTAACCTGTTCTATTGTGCTTAGTTTATTGTTTTGGTTAAAATAACATTCCACTGTAACCTGCTCCTTTCCCTAAATTGAGAATTTAACATTGAGGCGGGATATTAATTCGCCAAGGCGGGTTTTGCGTCCAGCCCCCCCCCCCCCCCCCCCCCCCCCCCTGTCTCTATAGCAATACATAACAAAGTCTCCTGTTTGTAAGGCCCCAGTTAGTCACACACAGCAACTTGTGTATGCAGCTTGTTAATATAGACTCCTCATACGACGGCAAACTTGTTGCTCAAGAATAATAATTATTTTCAAATAAATAATTAACTAGTCCAGTCATGTATTTAATAATATATTGAAACACATAAATTATAAAATATAGATAGTATATAAATGGAATGTAATTGGAGTCTTTAAAAATATGGCTAACTAGGGAATATCACTTTATATAAATGCTGCAGTACGGAGTGTCTCAGTTCCTCACACACAGAAACTTACATCCAGTTGCTGCTAAAGTTATTCATTACTTGCTGCTTACCGACTTATAGGCAGACCTCCGCATAGTATAGCGTCTCGAGTGTATCACGATAATGTAACTTTGAAGGACCAGCCCGATATCTCAGCTGTACTTTATGTCACCGAAATACAGTTAAGTTTTACCGAACATATTAAATTTAACTTAACTATTAATTACTATTTAAAACACTTTTCGCTCGTGAATAAATTGTAAATTACTATAGATAAATTTATAAATTATATAAAATATGCATATCACGAAAAAGTCGCTTTTTTAATTCGAAATTTCAGGTGGAGTGAGTTGAGTCCTGGTTGAGCTCTGGTTATTGGTGGAGTGAGTTGAGTCCTGGTTGAGCTCTGGTTATTGGTGGAGTGAGTTGAGTCCTGGTTGAGCTCTGGTTATTGGTGGAGTGAGTTGAGTCCTGGTTGAGCTCTGGTTATTGGTGGAGTGAGTTGAGTCCTTGTTGAGCTCTGGTTATTGGTGGAGTGAGTTGAGTCCTGGTTGAGCTCTGGTTATTGGTGGAGTGAGTTGAGTCCTGGTTGAGCTCTGGTTATTGGTGGAGTGAGTTGAGTCCTGGTTGAGCTCTGGTTATTGGTGGAGTGAGTTGAGTCCTGGTTGAGCTCTGGTTATTGGTGGAGTGAGTTGAGTCCTGGTTGAGCTCTGGTTATTGGTGGAGTGAGTTGAGTCCTGGTTGAGCTCTGGTTATTGGTGGAGTGAGTTGAGTCCTGGTTGAGCTCTGGTTATTGGTGGAGTGAGTTGAGTCCTGGTTGAGCTCTGGTTATTGGTGGAGTGAGTTGCGTCCTGGTTGAGCTCTGGTTATTGGTGGAGTGAGTTGAGTCCTGGTTGAGCTCTGGTTATTGGGGGAGTGAGTTGAGTCCTGGTTGAGCTCTGGTTATTGGTGGAGTGAGTTGAGTCCTGGTTGAGCTCTGGTTATTGGTGGAGTGAGTTGAGTCCTGGTTGAGCTCTGGTTATTGGTGGAGTGAGTTGAGTCCTGGTTGAGCTCTGGTTATTGGTGGAGTGAGTTGAGTCCTTGTTGAGCTCTGGTTATTGGTGGAGTGAGTTGAGTCCTTGTTGAGCTCTGGTTATTGGTGGAGTGAGTTGAGTCCTGGTTGAGCTCTGGTTATTGGTGGAGTGAGTTGAGTCCTGGTTGAGCTCTGGTTATTTTGCAGTGAGTTGAGTCCTGGTTGAGCTCTGGTTATTTTTCTTCTTAACATAAACTATCTGGCTGTCTAATCAGCTGTATTTGAAACTTACGTGTGTCTTTTGGCGAATAATTCCGTTTCCTTTTCATTTCATTATATAGAAAATGAAACTAAAGGTTTAATGGTACATTTTGTTAATGTTGTAAGAATATCTCTGTTTGATGTGCTACTGGTAAATGATTTAAAGTTAGTTGTAATAATTATTGTTAAATACATATAATTGATTTAAAACTATTTATAAATACAACGTGGATGGCTTACCGAACTTTCTTATCATAACATTTTCAAACACAAACTCGGGATTATTGTGATCAAATAATTATATATGTAATATATGAATGGGGATGGGTTTGGGTTGGGTTATAAGAGAATGAATTGAATGTAGGCTAGTAAAGCCTTTAAAACCTGTAAAAGGCTATATAGAGTAAGCGTTTGTTTATATCGATGTGGATATGGAAAACTCCGTCTCCACCTGTCTAGCTGTATAATAGCGCCCAGGATTTCCAACTCGTTTCTGTAGATTGGCGCTCTTTATCTGCTAATTCAGTGTCCTTTAATCTCCTAAGTTAAAAGACCCCGAGATTCTAATTCATATGAAGATGTGAATTATATTACATAGTGTTATATTACAGTGCGCGGGCTCCAAATTAATTCACCTTTAATATTACATATAATAGCCATAAATAATTGATTCTAAACTCATTTGTAAACTCTGTTTATGTAACATTAATAAGTTATCCTTTTAGTGTATTTTAGACGTGGCTATGTGTAGTTTAGATTAGCTCTATTTGTCAACGAAATGTTTAAAGTTCGTTGGTCGAGTAAAAAGAGATGAAGAAATTTCTGAATGAAATCAACTTTATTTATAAATTCCCTGTAAACTTTTTCAAGCTGCGATTTAATAAAACTCCACTCGAGAGTCGGACAATTCTCTCACCACTCCGTGTGTATTCGGAACCAGCGCCTCTACCAGTCCTCCTCCTCCAACAACTTTATTATAATAGCGAGGCTGCGTCCAATAAGTTCCTCCCCAGTGCATCTTTTTAATATAAACTGATTGATTAGTATACTTAACCCTTCAAACTTGGGCGTTATTTAATTTGGTCGAAATAATTGTACCCATTTTGTTTTATCATTTCCACAGAGGGATTTACAGTATTATTTTGTCATAAAAAGTTAACTTATAATTGCACAATGATATTCAATAATTTATGCTCTTTCCTGTTGATAACCTTCATAATTGCTGTCAACAGCGAATGTATAGATGATTGCAACACGCACTGCGAAAGGACTTGTCCATCAGTTCTCAATGGAGACTGCCAAACACATTGCTCGAGTTGTTGCTTCCAGGTTTCTGTATATTCTAGTCTTTCGGTGGATTTTTGTGACAATGTTCCCGCAAACAATGATGAATGCGAACATTATGCCGTAAAATGCACCCAATGTGTTCTAGATTAATAAATATATTTACAATATCAATAAGAATAATAATTGACGTACCCTGTAAAATTTACGCACTCGGTAGGACTTGTTAATTTTACAATTGTACAATATGGTTATGGGAACTCAGAAAAAAAAATGAAAAAACTTGCTTAAAAAAGAAAATGTTTATTTCAAACTAGCCCAACATGGTTTTCGTCATGAGATTAACAAAATCCAATAATTCTTCACATGTGTCATTTTTATCTTTGTCTTTTTATTTCAATTAATAAAAATGTAAGTTAAATAAAAATTTTCAATGCGAGCAAAAAATGAACCGTAACCTGGCTTTTTACTTTCGTATATAAAAACGTAAAAAACATGGCATAAGGGTGTTGTTACAAGATAACAGGCTAGAACGGTATCACGAACTTAGTTCCAATTGAAACGAATTTAGTTCCAAAATTGATGTTATAAATCGAACTTAATTCCAATCGATTTAGTTCCAATGCATTAGTTCGAATGACTGACTGAATGTAAATTATGCCATTTTCACACCAAATACAAGACCAGTTAATTTGGTTGGAGGTTGGGCGTTGTTTGGGTTAGGAAGTTGGGCGTTGTTTGGGTTAGGAGGCTGGGCGTAGTTTGGTTTAGGAGGTTGGGCGTTGTTTGGGTTAGGAGGTTGGGCGTTATTTGGGTTAGGAGGTTGGGCGTTGTTTGGGTTAGGAGGTTAGACGTTGTTTGGGTTATGAGGTTGGGCGTTGTTTGGGTTAGGAGGTTGGGCGTTGTTTGGTTAGGAGGTTGGGCGTTGTTTGGGTTAGGAGGTTGGGCGTTGTTTGGGTTAGGAGGTTGGGCGTTGTTTGGGTTAGGAGGTTGGGCGTTGTTTGGGTTAGGAGGTTGGGCGTTGTTTGGGTTAGGAGGCTGGGCGTTGTTTGGGTTAGGAGGTTGGGCGTTGTTTGGGTTAGGAGGTTGGGCGTTGTTTGGGTTAGGAGGTTGGGCGTTGTTTGGGTTAGAAGGTTGGGCGTTGTTTGGCTTAGGAGGTTGGGCGTTGTTTGGGTTAGGAGGTTGGGCGTTGTTTGGGTTAGAAGGTTGGGCGTTGTTTGGGTTAGGAGGTTGGGCATTGTTTGGGTATGGGGGTTGGGCGTTGTTTGGGTTAGGAGGTTAGGCGTTGTTTGGGTTAGGAGGTTGGGCGTTGTTTGGGTTAGAAGATTGGGCGTTATTTGAGTTAGGAGGTTGGGCGTTGTTTGGGTTAGGAGGTTGGGTGTTGTTTGGGTTAGGAGGTTGGGCGTTGTTTGGGTTAGGAGGTTGGGCGTTGTTTGGGTTAGGAGGTTGGGCGTTGTTTGGGTTAGGAGGCTGGGCGTTGTTTGGGTTAGGAGGTTGGGCGTTGTTTGGGTTAGGAGGTTGGGCGTTGTTTGGGTTAGGAGATTGGGCGTTGTTTGGGTTAGAATATTGGGCGTTGTTTGGGTTAGGAGGTTGGGCGTTGTTTGGGTTAGGAGGTTGGGCGTTATTAGGGTTAGGAGGTTGGGCGTTGTTTGGGTTAGAAGATTAGGCGTTTTTTGGGTTAGGAGGTTGGGCGTTGTTTGGGTTAGGAGGTTGGGCGTTGTTTGGGTTAGAAGATTGGGCGTTGTTTGGGTTAGGAGATTGGGCGTTGTTTGGGTTAGGAGGTTGGGCGTTGTTTGGGTTAAGAGGTTGGGCGTTGTTTGGGTTAGGAGGTTGGGCGTTGTTTGGGTTAGAAGATTGGGCGTTGTTTGGGTTAGAAGATTGGGCGTTGTTTGGGTTAGGAGGTTGGGCGTTGTTTAGGTTAGGAGGTTAGGCGTTGTTTGGGTTAGAAGATTGGGCGTTGTTTGGGTTAGGAGGCTGGGCGTTGTTTGGGTTAGGAGGTTGGGCGTTGTTTGGGTTAGGAGGTTGGACGTTGTTTGGGTTAGGAGGTTGGGCGTTGTTTGGGTTAGGAGGTTGGGCGTTATTTGGGTTAGGAGGCTGGGCGTTGTTTGGGTTAGAAGATTGGGCGTTGTTTGGGTTAGGAGGTTGGGCGTTGTTTGGGTTAGGAGGTTGGGCGTTGTTTGGGTTAGGAGGTTGGGCGTTGTTTGGTTTAGGAGGTTGGGCGTTGTTTGGGTTAGGAGGTTGGGCGTTGTTTGGGTTAGGAGGTTGGGCGTTATTTGGGTTAGGATGCTGGGCGTTGTTTGGGTTAGAAGATTGGGCGTTGTTTGGGTTAGGAGGCTGGGCGTTGTTTGGGTTAGGAGGTTGGGCGTTGTTTGGGTTAGGAGGTTGGGCGTTGTTTGGGTTAGGAGGTTGGGCGTTGTTTGGGTTAGGAGGTTGGGCGTTATTTGGGTTAGGAGGCTGGGCGTTGTTTGGGTTAGAAGATTGGGCGTTGTTTGGGTTAGGAGGTTGTGCGTTGTTTGGGTTAGGAGGTTGGGCGTTGTTTGGGTTAGGAGGTTGGGCGTTGTTTGGGTTAGGAGGTTGGGCGTTGTTTGGGTTAGGAGGTTGGGCGTTGTTTGGGTGAGGAGGTTGGGCGTTGTTTGGGTTAGGAGGTTGGGCGTTGTTTGGGTTAGGAGGTTGGGCGTTGTTTGGATTAGGAGGCTGGGCGTTGTTTGGGTTAGGAGGTTGGGCGTTGTTTGGGTTAGAAGGTTGGGCGTTGTTTGGGTTAGGAGGTTGGGCGTTGTTTGGGTTAGAAGGTTGGGCGTTGTTTGGGTTAGGAGGTTGGGCGTTGTTTGGGTATGGGGGTTGGGCGTTGTTTGAGTTAGGAGGTTAGGCGTTGTTTGGGTTAGGAGGTTGGGCGTTGTTTGGGTTAGAAGATTGGGCGTTATTTGGGTTAGGAGGTTGGGCGTTGTTTGGGTTTGGAGGTTGGGTGTTGTTTGGGTTAGGAGGTTGGGCGTTGTTTGGGTTAGGAGGTTGGGCGTTGTTTGGGTTAGGAGGTTGTGCGTTGTTTGGGTTAGGAGGTTGGGCGTTGTTTGGGTTAGGAGGTTGGACGTTGATTGGGTTAGGAGGTTGGGCGTTGTTTGGGTTAGGAGGTTGGGCGTTGTTTGGGTTAGGAGGTTGGACGTTGATTGGGTTTGGAGGTTGGGCGTTGTTTGGGTTAGGAGGTTGGGCGTTGTTTGGGTTAGGAGGCTGGGTGTTGTTTGGGTTAGGAGGTTGGGCGTTGTTTGGGTTGGGAGGTTGGGCGTTGTTTGGGTTAGGAGTTTGGGCGTTGTTTGGGTTAGAAGATTGGGCGTTGTTTGGGATAGGAGGCTGGGCGTTGTTTGGGTTAGGAGGTTGGCGTTGTTTGGGTTAGGAGGTTGGACGTTGATTGGGTTAGGAGGTTGGGCGTTGTTTGGGTTAGGAGGTTGGGCGTTGTTTGTGTTAGGAGGTTGGGCGTTGTTTGGGTTAGAAGATTGGGCGTTGTTTGGGTTAGAAGATTGCGCGTTGTTTGGGTTAGGAGGCTGGGCGTAGTTTGGGTTAGGAGGTTGGGCGTTGTTTGGGTTAGGAGGTTGGGCGTTATTTGGGTTAGGAGGTTGGGCGTTGTTTGGGTTAGGAGGTTAGACGTTGTTTGGGTTATGAGGTTGGGCGTTGTTTGGGTTAGGAGGTTGGGCGTTGTTTGGTTAGGAGGTTGGGCGTTGTTTGGGTTAGGAGGTTGGGCGTTGTTTGGGTTAGGAGGTTGGGCGTTGTTTGGGTTAGGAGGTTGGGCGTTGTTTGGGTTAGGAGGTTGGGCGTTGTTTGGGTTAGGAGGCTGGGCGTTGTTTGGGTTAGGAGGTTGGGCGTTGTTTGGGTTAGGAGGTTGGGCGTTGTTTGGGTTAGGAGGTTGGGCGTTGTTTGGGTTAGAAGGTTGGGCGTTGTTTGGCTTAGGAGGTTGGGCGTTGTTTGGGTTAGGAGGTTGGGCGTTGTTTGGGTTAGAAGGTTGGGCGTTGTTTGGGTTAGGAGGTTGGGCGTTGTTTGGGTATGGGGGTTGGGCGTTGTTTGGGTTAGGAGGTTAGGCGTTGTTTGGGTTAGGAGGTTGGGCGTTGTTTGGGTTAGAAGATTGGGCGTTATTTGGGTTAGGAGGTTGGGCGTTGTTTGGGTTAGGAGGTTGGGTGTTGTTTGGGTTAGGTGGTTGGGCGTTGTTTGGGTTAGGAGGTTGGGCGTTGTTTGGGTTAGGAGGTTGGGCGTTGTTTGGGTTAGGAGGCTGGGCGTTGTTTGGGTTAGGAGGTTGGGCGTTGTTTGGGTTAGGAGGTTGGGCGTTGTTTGGGTTAGGAGATTGGGCGTTGTTTGGGTTAGAATATTGGGCGTTGTTTGGGTTAGGAGGTTGGGCGTTGTTTGGGTTAGGAGGTTGGGCGTTATTAGGGTTAGGAGGTTGGGCGTTGTTTGGGTTAGAAGATTAGGCGTTTTTTGGGTTAGGAGGTTGGGCGTTGTTTGGGTTAGGAGGTTGGGCGTTGTTTGGGTTAGAAGATTGGGCGTTGTTTGGGTTAGGAGATTGGGCGTTGTTTGGGTTAGGAGGTTGGGCGTTGTTTGGGTTAAGAGGTTGGGCGTTGTTTGGGTTAGGAGGTTGGGCGTTGTTTGGGTTAGAAGATTGGGCGTTGTTTGGGTTAGAAGATTGGGCGTTGTTTGGGTTAGGAGGTTGGGCGTTGTTTAGGTTAGGAGGTTAGGCGTTGTTTGGGTTAGAAGATTGGGCGTTGTTTGGGTTAGGAGGCTGGGCGTTGTTTGGGTTAGGAGGTTGGGCGTTGTTTGGGTTAGGAGGTTGGACGTTGTTTGGGTTAGGAGGTTGGGCGTTGTTTGGGTTAGGAGGTTGGGCGTTATTTGGGTTAGGAGGCTGGGCGTTGTTTGGGTTAGAAGATTGGGCGTTGTTTGGTTTAGGAGGTTGGGCGTTGTTTGGGTTAGGAGGTTGGGCGTTGTTTGGGTTAGGAGGTTGGGCGTTGTTTGGTTTAGGAGGTTGGGCGTTGTTTGGGTTAGGAGGTTGGGCGTTGTTTGGGTTAGGAGGTTGGGCGTTATTTGGGTTAGGAGGCTGGGCGTTGTTTGGGTTAGAAGATTGGGCGTTGTTTGGGTTAGGAGGCTGGGCGTTGTTTGGGTTAGGAGGTTGGGCGTTGTTTGGGTTAGGAGGTTGGGCGTTGTTTGGGTTAGGAGGTTGGGCGTTGTTTGGGTTAGGAGGTTGGGCGTTATTTGGGTTAGGAGGCTGGGCGTTGTTTGGGTTAGAAGATTGGGCGTTGTTTGGGTTAGGAGGTTGTGCGTTGTTTGGGTTAGGAGGTTGGGCGTTGTTTGGGTTAGGAGGTTGGGCGTTGTTTGGGTTAGGAGGTTGGGCGTTGTTTGGGTTAGGAGGTTGGGCGTTGTTTGGGTTAGGAGGTTGGGCGTTGTTTGGGTTAGGAGGTTGGGCGTTGTTTGGGTTAGGAGGTTGGGCGTTGTTTGGATTAGGAGGCTGGGCGTTGTTTGGGTTAGGAGGTTGGGCGTTGTTTGGGTTAGAAGGTTGGGCGTTGTTTGGGTTAGGAGGTTGGGCGTTGTTTGGCTTAGGAGGTTGGGCGTTGTTTGGGTTAGGAGGTTGGGCGTTGTTTGGGTTAGAAGGTTGGGCGTTGTTTGGGTTAGGAGGTTGGGCGTTGTTTGGGTATGGGGGTTGGGCGTTGTTTGGGTTAGGAGGTTAGGCGTTGTTTGGGTTAGGAGGTTGGGCGTTGTTTGGGTTAGAAGATTGGGCGTTATTTGGGTTAGGAGGTTGGGCGTTGTTTGGGTTAGGAGGTTGGGTGTTGTTTGGGTTAGGAGGTTGGGCGTTGTTTGGGTTAGGAGGTTGGGCGTTGTTTGGGTTAGGAGGTTGGGCGTTGTTTGGGTTAGGAGGCTGGGCGTTGTTTGGGTTAGGAGGTTGGGCGTTGTTTGGGTTAGGAGGTTGGGCGTTGTTTGGGTTAGGAGATTGGGCGTTGTTTGGGTTAGAATATTGGGCGTTGTTTGGGTTAGGAGGTTGGGCGTTGTTTGGGTTAGGAGGTTGGGCGTTATTAGGGTTAGGAGGTTGGGCGTTGTTTGGGTTAGAAGATTAGGCGTTTTTTGGGTTAGGAGGTTGGGCGTTGTTTGGGTTAGGAGGTTGGGCGTTGTTTGGGTTAGAAGATTGGGCGTTGTTTGGGTTAGGAGATTGGGCGTTGTTTGGGTTAGGAGGTTGGGCGTTGTTTGGGTTAAGAGGTTGGGCGTTGTTTGGGTTAGGAGGTTGGGCGTTGTTTGGGTTAGAAGATTGGGCGTTGTTTGGGTTAGAAGATTGGGCGTTGTTTGGGTTAGGAGGTTGGGCGTTGTTTAGGTTAGGAGGTTAGGCGTTGTTTGGGTTAGAAGATTGGGCGTTGTTTGGGTTAGGAGGCTGGGCGTTGTTTGGGTTAGGAGGTTGGGCGTTGTTTGGGTTAGGAGGTTGGACGTTGTTTGGGTTAGGAGGTTGGGCGTTGTTTGGGTTAGGAGGTTGGGCGTTATTTGGGTTAGGAGGCTGGGCGTTGTTTGGGTTAGAAGATTGGGCGTTGTTTGGTTTAGGAGGTTGGGCGTTGTTTGGGTTAGGAGGTTGGGCGTTGTTTGGGTTAGGAGGTTGGGCGTTGTTTGGTTTAGGAGGTTGGGCGTTGTTTGGGTTAGGAGGTTGGGCGTTGTTTGGGTTAGGAGGTTGGGCGTTATTTGGGTTAGGAGGCTGGGCGTTGTTTGGGTTAGAAGATTGGGCGTTGTTTGGGTTAGGAGGCTGGGCGTTGTTTGGGTTAGGAGGTTGGGCGTTGTTTGGGTTAGGAGGTTGGGCGTTGTTTGGGTTAGGAGGTTGGGCGTTGTTTGGGTTAGGAGGTTGGGCGTTATTTGGGTTAGGAGGCTGGGCGTTGTTTGGGTTAGAAGATTGGGCGTTGTTTGGGTTAGGAGGTTGTGCGTTGTTTGGGTTAGGAGGTTGGGCGTTGTTTGGGTTAGGAGGTTGGGCGTTGTTTGGGTTAGGAGGTTGGGCGTTGTTTGGGTTAGGAGGTTGGGCGTTGTTTGGGTTAGGAGGTTGGGCGTTGTTTGGGTTAGGAGGTTGGGCGTTGTTTGGGTTAGGAGGTTGGGCGTTGTTTGGATTAGGAGGCTGGGCGTTGTTTGGGTTAGGAGGTTGGGCGTTGTTTGGGTTAGAAGGTTGGGCGTTGTTTGGGTTAGGAGGTTGGGCGTTGTTTGGGTTAGAAGGTTGGGCGTTGTTTGGGTTAGGAGGTTGGGCGTTGTTTGGGTATGGGGGTTGGGCGTTGTTTGAGTTAGGAGGTTAGGCGTTGTTTGGGTTAGGAGGTTGGGCGTTGTTTGGGTTAGAAGATTGGGCGTTATTTGGGTTAGGAGGTTGGGCGTTGTTTGGGTTAGGAGGTTGGGTGTTGTTTGGGTTAGGAGGTTGGGCGTTGTTTGGGTTAGGAGGTTGGGCGTTGTTTGGGTTAGGAGGTTGGGCGTTGTTTGGGTTAGGAGGTTGGGCGTTGTTTGGGTTAGGAGGTTGGGCGTTGATTGGGTTAGGAGGTTGGGCGTTGTTTGGGTTAGGAGGTTGGGCGTTGTTTGGGTTAGGAGGTTGGACGTTGATTGGGTTTGGAGGTTGGGCGTTGTTTGGGTTAGGAGGTTGGGCGTTGTTTGGGTTAGGAGGCTGGGTGTTGTTTGGGTTAGGAGGTTGGGCGTTGTTTGGGTTGGGAGGTTGGGCGTTGTTTGGGTTAGGAGTTTGGGCGTTGTTTGGGTTAGAAGATTGGGCGTTGTTTGGGATAGAAGGCTGGGCGTTGTTTGGGTTAGGAGGTTGGGCGTTGTTTGGGTTAGGAGGTTGGACGTTGATTGGGTTAGGAGGTTGGGCGTTGTTTGGGTTAGGAGGTTGGGCGTTGTTTGTGTTAGGAGGTTGGGCGTTGTTTGGGTTAGAAGATTGGGCGTTGTTTGGGTTAGAAGATTGGGCGTTGTTTGGGTTAGGAGGTTGGGCGTTGTTTGGGTTAGGAGGTTGGGCGTTGTTTGGGTTAGGAGGTTGGGCGTTGTTTGGGTTAGAACATTGGGCGTTGTTTGGGTTAGGAGGCTGGGCGTTGTTTGGGTTAGGAGGTTGGACGTTGATTGGGTTAGAAGGTTGGGCGTTGTTTGGGTTAGGAGGTTGGGCGTTGTTTGGGTTAGGAGGTTGGGCGTTGTTTGGGTTAGAACATTGGGCGTTGTTTGGGTTAGGAGGCTGGGCGTTGTTTGGGTTAGGAGGTTGGGCGTTGTTTGGGTTAGGAGGTTGGACGTTGATTGGGTTAGGAGGTTGGGCGTTGTTTGGGTTAGGAGGTTGGACGTTGATTGGATTAGGAGGTTGGGCGTTGTTTGGGTTAGGAGGTTGGGCGTTGTTTGTGTTAGGAGGTTGGGCGTTGTTTGGGTTAGAAGATTGGGCGTTGTTTGGGTTAGAAGATTGGGCGTTGTTTGGGTTAGGAGGTTGGGCGTTGTTTGGGTTAGGAGGTTGGGCGTTGTTTGGGTTAGGAGGTTGGACGTTGATTGGGTTAGAAGGTTGGGCGTTGTTTGGGTTAGGAGGTTGGGCGTTGTTTGGGTTAGGAGGCTGGGCGTTGTTTGGGTTAGGAGGTTGGGCGTTGTTTGGGTTAGGAGGTTGGGCGTTGTTTGGGTTAGGAGGTTGGGCGTTGTTTGGGTTAGGAGGTTGGGCGTTGTTTGGGTTAGGAGGTTGGGCGTTGTTTGGGTTAGGAGGTTGGACGTTGATTGGGTTAGAAGGTTGGGCGTTGTTTGGGTTAGGAGGTTGGGCGTTGTTTGGCTTAGGAGGCTGGGCGTTGTTTGGGTTAGGAGGTTGGGCGTTGTTTGGGTTAGGAGGTTGGGCGTTGTTTGGGTTAGGAGGTTGGGCGTTGTTTGGGTTAGGAGGTTGGGCGTTGTTTGGGTTAGGAGGTTGGGCTTTGTTTGGGTTAGGAGGTTGGGCGTTGTTTGGGTTAGGAGGTTGGGCGTTGTTTGGGTTAGGAGGTTGGGCGTTGTTTGGGTTAGGAGGTTGGGCGTTGTTTGGGTTAGGAGGTTGGGCGTTGTTTGGGTTAGGAGGCTGGGCGTTGTTTGGGTTAGGAGGTTGGGCGTTGTTTGGGTTAGGAGGTTGGGCGTTGTTTGGGTTAGGAGGCTGGGCGTTGTTTGGGTTAGGAGGTTGGGCGTTGTTTGGGTTAGGAGGTTGGGCGTTGTTTGGGTTAGTTATTCTGCAATAAACAAATTAAAAACACCGGGTTGGTTTGGTTTCCGTGTACAACATAAAGAACATTCTCAGTTGGGGAATTATTTGTTCCAATTTGATTATTGTAATTCAATTGACAATAATTTAATACTTTATATTGTACTATATTCTATTCCCTGTGTGATAAAGTTGCCCCTGATATCGCATTGGTAGTGCGTAGCAGTTAGAAACTGCTCATCAAATGAGATGATAATTACAATAACCATATAAAGTGTAGTGCTATACCATAACATTTATTCCCACTAATGCGAAAAGGATGTCCGACTTTATTATTGAATCTACACACACGTATAACATAATAAGGCGATGTAATTGGATGTAAGGCTATGTAATTAGGCCCTTTATATCTGTTGTTTAATTATTGAATTTACTTATTACCTACTGGAGTAATGGCTCGATCAAAGAACAATATTATCCACGATAGATGAAAATGAGCCAAGATTAGGTGCATCCTGCGAATGTACGAGCGCATAGCAACGGAATAGCGCTAAATTAACCAACTGGTATAATTGCCATTTCAACGTTATTAAAGTAATTCTTAATTTCAATTTTGCTTCTAATGAAATAGTATTACACTAAGTTTGTAATTATATACGGTGAAAAATATAATTAAATAAATTGTATTATATTGGGTTTGTGGTGGGTAGGATTGTAAAGTTCTACTGCTATTGTGTAACAAATTGATGGATTAACTCAATGATATTGTTGTTTCTGAGCGCTATCTAAGAGAAAGTATGCCAGTAGGTCAACCTCAGGACGAAAGGCTGGTAGGCTCAGGTGTAACGCCTGTCCGTTTACATGATGATCACCGTGGCGACGAGCCGGGTGAATCCTCATTATGGACCGACGCCAGGTATAAAGGGTTCCCACGGTATCACATGTACAGGAACCACGAGCCTCAGCATACAGACAGGAACAACGAACCTCAGCATACAGACAGGAACTATGATGCTGGAAATACAGACAGAATCCATGATTCTGGACAAACATACATGAACAACGAGACTCGATATATAGAAAATCAGGTAGGAAAAGTTATTGTATAGTAGTCAATATCAACTGGCTAGATGTGGTGAGTTGTCAGCGAGCACAGTATCAGGAAACGAGACCGCGCGAGCGACAAACCAGAGAAACGAGACCGAGAGTGAGAAACCAGAGAAACGAGACCGAGAGTGACAAACCAGAGAAACGAGACCCCGTGGGACTGACCTTGGTATGATTATTTGCAAACCTTCTGAAACGAGCAGAAAATTAATTGATGCTCGATGAAACAGACAAGCGAGAACTAAAATTCACAGAGCAACTAAAAATATCTTCTGATTGTTTCCTGTGTAAACAGAAACACGTTCCAAGAATACGAATACGACGGGTAAAATTTCCATCTCAGATTTGTAGATAATATCATTTCAACCAACACCAACAATACATTATTAATACTTTCAGCCAACACCAATAATACAGTATTAACACGTACAGCCAACACCAATAATACATTATTAATACTTTCAACCAACACCAATAATTCATTATTAATACGCTCAGCCAACACCAATAATACATTATTAATACTTTCAACCAACACCAATAATACATTATTAATACGCTCAGCCAACACCAATAATACATTATTAATACTTTCAGCCAACACCAATAATACATTATTAATACTTTCAACCAACACCAATAATACATTATTAATACTTTCAGCCAACACCAATAATTCATTATTAATACGTTCAGCCAACACCAATAATACATTATTAATACGCTCAGCCAACACCAATAATACATTATTAATACTTTCAGCCAACACCAATAATACATTATTAATACTTTCAGCCAACACCAATAATTCATTATTAATACGTTCAGCCAACACCAATAATACATTATTAATACGCTCAGCCAACACCAATAATACATTATTAATACTTTCAACCAACACCAATAATACATTATTAATACGCTCAGCCAACACCAATAATACATTATTAATACTTTCAACCAACACCAATAATACATTATTACTTTCAGCCAACACCAATAATTCATTATTAATACGTTCAGCCAACACCAATAATACATTATTAATACGCTCAGCCAACACCAATAATACATTATTAATACTTTCAGCCAACACCAATAATACATTATTAATACTTTCAACCAACACCAATAATTCATTATTAATACGCTCAGCCAACACCAATAATTCATTATTAATACGCTCAGCCAACACCAATAATACATTATTAATACGCTCAGCCAACACCAATAATACATTATTAATACGCTCAGCCAACACCAATAATACATTATTAATACTTTCAACCAACACCAATAATACATTATTAATACGCTCAGCCAACACCAATAATACATTATTAATACTTTCAGCCAACACCAATAATTCATTATTAATACTTTCAACCAACACCAATAATTCATTATTAATACGCTCAGCCAACACCAATAATACATTATTAATACTTTCAACCAACACCAATAATTCATTATTAATACGCTCAGCCAACACCAATAATACATTATTAATACGCTCAGCCAACACCAATAATACATTATTAATACGCTCAGCCAACACCAATAATACATTATTAATACGTTCAGCCAACACCAATAATACATTATTAATACGCTCAGCCAACACCAATAATACATTATTAATACTTTCAACCAACACCAATAATTCATTATTAATACTTTCAACCAACACCAATAATACATTATTAATACTTTCAACCAACACCAATAATTCATTAATAATACGCTCAGCCAACACCAATAATACATTATTAATACTTTCAACCAACACCAATAATACATTATTACTTTCAGCCAACACCAATAATACATTATTAATACTTTCAACCAACACCAATAATTCATTATTAATACGTTCAGCCAACACCAATAATACATTATTAATACGCTCAGCCAACACCAATAATACATTATTAATACTTTCAACCAACACCAATAATTCATTATTAATACGCTCAGCCAACACCAATAATACATTATTAATACTTTCAACCAACACCAATAATTCATTATTAATACGCTCAGCCAACACCAATAATACATTATTAATACGCTCAGCCAACACCAATAATACATTATTAATACGCTCAGCCAACACCAATAATACATTATTAATACGTTCAGCCAACACCAATAATACATTATTAATACGCTCAGCCAACACCAATAATACATTATTAATACTTTCAACCAACACCAATAATTCATTATTAATACGCTCAGCCAACACCAATAATACATTATTAATACTTTCAACCAACACCAATAATTCATTATTAATACGCTCAGCCAACACCAATAATACATTATTAATACTTTCAACCAACACCAATAATACATTATTACTTTCAGCCAACACCAATAATACATTATTAATACTTTCAACCAACACCAATAATTCATTATTAATACGTTCAGCCAACACCAATAATACATTATTAATACGCTCAGCCAACACCAATAATACATTATTAATACTTTCTGCCAACACCAATAATACATTATTAACACGTTCAGACAGTACCAATGATACATTATTAATACATTATTTGATTGGTGTTCAGCCAACACCAAATACAGTATTAACACGTACAGCCAACACCAATAATACATTATTACTTTCAGCCAACACCAATAATTCATTATTACTTTCAGCCAACACCAATAATTCATTATTAATACGCTCAGCCAACACCAATAATTCATTATTAATACTTTCAACCAACACCAATAATACATTATTAATACTTTCAAACAACACCAATAATTCATTATTGATACGCTCAGCCAACACCAATAATACATTATTACTTTCAGCCAACACCAATAATACATTATTAATACTTTCAGCCAACACCAATAATTCATTATTACTATCAGCCAACACCAATAATACATTATTAACACGTTCAGACAGTACCAATGATACATTATTAATACATTATTTGATTGGTGTTCAGCCAACACCAAATACAGTATTAACACGTACAGCCAACACCAATAATACATTATTACTTTCAGCCAACACCAATAATTCATTATTACTTTCAGCCAACACCAATAATCCATTATTAATACTTTCAAACAACACCAATAATTCATTATTGATACGCTCAGCCAACACCAATAATACATTATTACTTTCAGCCAACACCAATAATACATTATTAATACTTTCAGCCAACACCAATAATTCATTATTACTATCAGCCAACACCAATAATACATTATTAACACGTTCAGACAGTACCAATGATACATTATTAATACATTATTTGATTGGTGTTCAGCCAACACCAAATACAGTATTAACACGTACAGCCAACACCAATAATACATTATTACTTTCAGCCAACACCAATAATTCATTATTACTTTCAGCCAACACCAATAATTCATTATTAATACTTTCAAACAACACCAATAATTCATTATTGATACGCTCAGCCAACACCAATAATACATTATTACTTTCAGCCAACACCAATAATACATTATTAATACTTTCAGCCAACACCAATAATTCATTATTACTATCAGCCAACACCAATAATACATTATTAACACGTTCAGACAGTACCAATGATACATTATTAATACATTATTTGATTGGTGTTCAGCCAACACCAAATACAGTATTAACACGTACAGCCAACACCAATAATACATTATTACTTTCAGCCAACACCAATAATTCATTATTACTTTCAGCCAACACCAATAATTCATTATTAATACTTTCAAACAACACCAATAATTCATTATTGATACGCTCAGCCAACACCAATAATACATTATTACTTTCAGCCAACACCAATAATACATTATTAATACTTTCAGCCAACACCAATAATTCATTATTACTATCAGCCAACACCAATAATACATTATTAACACGTTCAGACAGTACCAATGATACATTATTAATACATTATTTGATTGGTGTTCAGCCAACACCAAATACAGTATTAACACGTACAGCCAACACCAATAATACATTATTACTTTCAGCCAACACCAATAATTCATTATTACTTTCAGCCAACACCAATAATTCATTATTAATACTTTCAAACAACACCAATAATTCATTATTGATACGCTCAGCCAACACCAATAATACATTATTACTTTCAGCCAACACCAATAATACATTATTAATACTTTCAGCCAACACCAATAATTCATTATTACTATCAGCCAACACCAATAATACATTATTAACACGTTCAGACAGTACCAATGATACATTATTAATACATTATTTGATTGGTGTTCAGCCAACACCAAATACAGTATTAACACGTACAGCCAACACCAATAATACATTATTACTTTCAGCCAACACCAATAATTCATTATTACTTTCAGCCAACACCAATAATTCATTATTAATACGCTCAGCCAACACCAATAATTCATTATTAATACTTTCAACCAACACCAATAATACATTATTAATACTTTCAAACAACACCAATAATTCATTATTGATACGCTCAGCCAACACCAATAATACATTATTACTTTCAGCCAACACCAATAATACATTATTAATACTTTCAGCCAACACCAATAATTCATTATTACTATCAGCCAACACCAATAATACATTATTAACACGTTCAGACAGTACCAATGATACATTATTAATACATTATTTGATTGGTGTTCAGCCAACACCAAATACAGTATTAACACGTACAGCCAACACCAATAATACATTATTACTTTCAGCCAACACCAATAATACATTATTACTTTCAGCCAACACCAATAATACATTATTAATACTTTCAACCAACACCAATAATTCATTATTAATACGCTCAGCCAACACCAATAATACATTATTAATACTTTCAACCAACACCAATAATTCATTATTAATACGCTCAGCCAACACCAATAATACATTATTAATACTTTCAACCAACACCAATAATTCATTATTAATACGTTCAGCCAACACCAATAATACATTATTAATACTTTCAACCAACACCAATAATTCATTATTAATACGCTCAGCCAACACCAATAATTCATTATTAATACTTTCAACCAACACCAATAATACATTATTAATACTTTCAATCAACACACGAATAATTCATTATTAATACGCTCAGCCAACACCAATAATGCATTATTAATACTTTCAACCAACACCAATAATTCATTATTAATACGCTCAGCCAACACCAATAATTCATTATTAATACTTTCAACCAACACCAATAATACATTATTAATACTTTCAACCAACACCAATAATTCATTATTAATACGTTCAGCCAACACCAATAATACATTATTAATACGCTCAGCCAACACCAATAATACATTATTAATACTTTCAACCAACACCAATAATACATTATTAATACGCTCAGCCAACACCAATAATACATTATTAATACTTTCAACCAACACCAATAATACATTATTACTTTCAGCCAACACCAATAATTCATTATTAATACGTTCAGCCAACACCAATAATACATTATTAATACGCTCAGCCAACACCAATAATACATTATTAATACTTTCAACCAACACCAATAATTCATTATTAATACGCTCAGCCAACACCAATAATACATTATTAATTCGTTAAGCCAACACCAATAATTCATTATTAATACGTTCAGCCAACACCAATAATACATTATTATTTTCAGCCAACACCAACAATACATTATTAATACTTTCAACCAACACCAATAATTCATTATTAATACGTTCAGCCAACACCAATAATTCATTATTAATACGCTCAGCCAACACCAATAATTCATTATTAATACGCTCAGCCAACACCAATAATACATTATTAATACTTTCAGCCAACACCAATAATACATTATTAATACTTTCAACCAACACCAATAATTCATTATTAATACGTTCAGCCAACACCAATAATACATTATTAATACTTTCAACCAACACCAATAATACATTATTACTTTCAGCCAACACCAATAATTCATTATTAATACATTCAGCCAACACCAATAATACATTATTAATACGCTCAGCCAACACCAATAATACATTATTAATACTTTCAGCCAACACCAATAATACATTATTAATACTTTCAACCAACACCAATAATTCATTATTAATACGCTCAGCCAACACCAATAATTCATTATTAATACGCTCAGCCAACACCAATAATACATTATTAATACGCTCAGCCAACACCAATAATACATTATTAATACGCTCAGCCAACACCAATAATACATTATTAATACTTTCAGCCAACACCAATAATACATTATTAATACTTTCAACCAACACCAATAATTCATTATTAATACGTTCAGCCAACACCAATAATACATTATTAATACTTTCAACCAACACCAATAATTCATTATTACTTTCAGCCAACACCAATAATTCATTATTAATACATTCAGCCAACACCAATAATACATTATTAATACGCTCAGCCAACACCAATAATACATTATTAATACTTTCAGCCAACACCAATAATACATTATTAATACTTTCAACCAACACCAATAATTCATTATTAATACGCTCAGCCAACACCAATAATTCATTATTAATACGCTCAGCCAACACCAATAATACATTATTAATACGCTCAGCCAACACCAATAATACATTATTAATACGCTCAGCCAACACCAATAATACATTATTAATACTTTCAACCAACACCAATAATACATTATTACTTTCAGCCAACACCAATAATTCATTATTAATACATTCAGCCAACACCAATAATACATTATTAATACGCTCAGCCAACACCAATAATACATTATTAATACTTTCAGCCAACACCAATAATACATTATTAATACTTTCAACCAACACCAATAATTCATTATTAATACGCTCAGCCAACACCAATAATTCATTATTAATACGCTCAGCCAACACCAATAATACATTATTAATACGCTCAGCCAACACCAATAATACATTATTAATACGCTCAGCCAACACCAATAATACATTATTAATACTTTCAACCAACACCAATAATACATTATTAATACGCTCAGCCAACACCAATAATACATTATTAATACTTTCAGCCAACACCAATAATTCATTATTAATACTTTCAACCAACACCAATAATTCATTATTAATACGCTCAGCCAACACCAATAATACATTATTAATACTTTCAACCAACACCAATAATTCATTATTAATACGCTCAGCCAACACCAATAATACATTATTAATACGCTCAGCCAACACCAATAATACATTATTAATACGCTCAGCCAACACCAATAATACATTATTAATACGTTCAGCCAACACCAATAATACATTATTAATACGCTCGGCCAACACCAATAATACATTATTAATACTTTCAACCAACACCAATAATTCATTATTAATACTTTCAACCAACACCAATAATTCATTATTAATACTTTCAACCAACACCAATAATTCATTATTAATACGCTCAGCCAACACCAATAATACATTATTAATACTTTCAACCAACACCAATAATACATTATTACTTTCAGCCAACACCAATAATACATTATTAATACTTTCAACCAACACCAATAATTCATTATTAATACGTTCAGCCAACACCAATAATACATTATTAATACGCTCAGCCAACACCAATAATACATTATTAATACTTTCAACCAACACCAATAATTCATTATTAATACGCTCAGCCAACACCAATAATACATTATTAATACTTTCAACCAACACCAATAATTCATTATTAATACGCTCAGCCAACACCAATAATACATTATTAATACGCTCAGCCAACACCAATAATACATTATTAATACGCTCAGCCAACACCAATAATACATTATTAATACGTTCAGCCAACACCAATAATACATTATTAATACGCTCAGCCAACACCAATAATACATTATTAATACTTTCAACCAACACCAATAATTCATTATTAATACGCTCAGCCAACACCAATAATACATTATTAATACTTTCAACCAACACCAATAATTCATTATTAATACGCTCAGCCAACACCAATAATACATTATTAATACTTTCAACCAACACCAATAATACATTATTACTTTCAGCCAACACCAATAATACATTATTAATACTTTCAACCAACACCAATAATTCATTATTAATACGTTCAGCCAACACCAATAATACATTATTAATACGCTCAGCCAACACCAATAATACATTATTAATACTTTCTGCCAACACCAATAATACATTATTAACACGTTCAGACAGTACCAATGATACATTATTAATACATTATTTGATTGGTGTTCAGCCAACACCAAATACAGTATTAACACGTACAGCCAACACCAATAATACATTATTACTTTCAGCCAACACCAATAATTCATTATTACTTTCAGCCAACACCAATAATTCATTATTAATACGCTCAGCCAACACCAATAATTCATTATTAATACTTTCAACCAACACCAATAATACATTATTAATACTTTCAAACAACACCAATAATTCATTATTGATACGCTCAGCCAACACCAATAATACATTATTACTTTCAGCCAACACCAATAATACATTATTAATACTTTCAGCCAACACCAATAATTCATTATTACTATCAGCCAACACCAATAATACATTATTAACACGTTCAGACAGTACCAATGATACATTATTAATACATTATTTGATTGGTGTTCAGCCAACACCAAATACAGTATTAACACGTACAGCCAACACCAATAATACATTATTACTTTCAGCCAACACCAATAATTCATTATTACTTTCAGCCAACACCAATAATTCATTATTAATACTTTCAAACAACACCAATAATTCATTATTGATACGCTCAGCCAACACCAATAATACATTATTACTTTCAGCCAACACCAATAATACATTATTAATACTTTCAGCCAACACCAATAATTCATTATTACTATCAGCCAACACCAATAATTCATTATTAATACTTTCAAACAACACCAATAATTCATTATTGATACGCTCAGCCAACACCAATAATACATTATTACTTTCAGCCAACACCAATAATACATTATTAATACTTTCAGCCAACACCAATAATTCATTATTACTTTCAGCCAACACCAATAATTCATTATTAATACTTTCAAACAACACCAATAATTCATTATTGATACGCTCAGCCAACACCAATAATACATTATTAATACTTTCAGCCAACACCAATAATTCATTATTACTATCAGCCAACACCAATAATACATTATTAACACGTTCAGACAGTACCAATGATACATTATTAATACATTATTTGATTGGTGTTCAGCCAACACCAAATACAGTATTAACACGTACAGCCAACACCAATAATACATTATTACTTTCAGCCAACACCAATAATTCATTATTACTTTCAGCCAACACCAATAATTCATTATTAATACTTTCAAACAACACCAATAATTCATTATTGATACGCTCAGCCAACACCAATAATACATTATTACTTTCAGCCAACACCAATAATACATTATTAATACTTTCAGCCAACACCAATAATTCATTATTACTATCAGCCAACACCAATAATACATTATTAACACGTTCAGACAGTACCAATGATACATTATTAATACATTATTTGATTGGTGTTCAGCCAACACCAAATACAGTATTAACACGTACAGCCAACACCAATAATACATTATTACTTTCAGCCAACACCAATAATTCATTATTACTTTCAGCCAACACCAATAATTCATTATTAATACTTTCAAACAACACCAATAATTCATTATTGATACGCTCAGCCAACACCAATAATACATTATTACTTTCAGCCAACACCAATAATACATTATTAATACTTTCAGCCAACACCAATAATTCATTATTACTATCAGCCAACACCAATAATACATTATTAACACGTTCAGACAGTACCAATGATACATTATTAATACATTATTTGATTGGTGTTCAGCCAACACCAAATACAGTATTAACACGTACAGCCAACACCAATAATACATTATTACTTTCAGCCAACACCAATAATTCATTATTACTTTCAGCCAACACCAATAATTCATTATTAATACTTTCAAACAACACCAATAATTCATTATTGATACGCTCAGCCAACACCAATAATACATTATTACTTTCAGCCAACACCAATAATACATTATTAATACTTTCAGCCAACACCAATAATTCATTATTACTATCAGCCAACACCAATAATACATTATTAACACGTTCAGACAGTACCAATGATACATTATTAATACATTATTTGATTGGTGTTCAGCCAACACCAAATACAGTATTAACACGTACAGCCAACACCAATAATACATTATTACTTTCAGCCAACACCAATAATTCATTATTACTTTCAGCCAACACCAATAATTCATTATTAATACGCTCAGCCAACACCAATAATTCATTATTAATACTTTCAACCAACACCAATAATACATTATTAATACTTTCAAACAACACCAATAATTCATTATTGATACGCTCAGCCAACACCAATAATACATTATTACTTTCAGCCAACACCAATAATACATTATTAATACTTTCAGCCAACACCAATAATTCATTATTACTATCAGCCAACACCAATAATACATTATTAACACGTTCAGACAGTACCAATGATACATTATTAATACATTATTTGATTGGTGTTCAGCCAACACCAAATACAGTATTAACACGTACAGCCAACACCAATAATACATTATTACTTTCAGCCAACACCAATAATACATTATTACTTTCAGCCAACACCAATAATACATTATTAATACTTTCAACCAACACCAATAATTCATTATTAATACGCTCAGCCAACACCAATAATACATTATTAATACTTTCAACCAACACCAATAATTCATTATTAATACGCTCAGCCAACACCAATAATACATTATTAATACTTTCAACCAACACCAATAATTCATTATTAATACGTTCAGCCAACACCAATAATACATTATTAATACTTTCAACCAACACCAATAATTCATTATTAATACGCTCAGCCAACACCAATAATTCATTATTAATACTTTCAACCAACACCAATAATACATTATTAATACTTTCAATCAACACACGAATAATTCATTATTAATACGCTCAGCCAACACCAATAATGCATTATTAATACTTTCAACCAACACCAATAATTCATTATTAATACGCTCAGCCAACACCAATAATTCATTATTAATACTTTCAACCAACACCAATAATACATTATTAATACTTTCAACCAACACCAATAATTCATTATTAATACGTTCAGCCAACACCAATAATACATTATTAATACGCTCAGCCAACACCAATAATACATTATTAATACTTTCAACCAACACCAATAATACATTATTAATACTTTCAACCAACACCAATAATACATTATTAATACTTTCAACCAACACCAATAATTCATTATTACTTTCAGCCAACACCAATAATTCATTATTAATACTTTCAAACAACACCAATAATTCATTATTAATACGCTCAGCCAACACCAATAATACATTATTAATACTTTCAACCAACACCAATAATACATTATTACTTTCAGCCAACACCAATAATACATTATTAATACTTTCAACCAACACCAATAATTCATTATTAATACGTTCAGCCAACACCAATAATACATTATTAATACGCTCAGCCAACACCAATAATACATTATTAATACTTTCTGCCAACACCAATAATACATTATTAACACGTTCAGACAGTACCAATGATACATTATTAATACATTATTTGATTGGTGTTCAGCCAACACCAAATACAGCATTAACACGTACAGCCAACACCAATAATACATTATTACTTTCAGCCAACACCAATAATTCATTATTACTTTCAGCCAACACCAATAATTCATTATTAATACGCTCAGCCAACACCAATAATTCATTATTAATACTTTCAACCAACACCAATAATACATTATTAATACTTTCAACCAACACCAATAATTCATTATTAATACGTTCAGCCAACACCAATAATACATTATTAATACGCTCAGCCAACACCAATAATACATTATTAATACTTTCAACCAACACCAATAATACATTATTAATACGCTCAGCCAACACCAATAATACATTATTAATACTTTCAACCAACACCAATAATACATTATTACTTTCAGCCAACACCAATAATTCATTATTAATACGTTCAGCCAACACCAATAATACATTATTAATACGCTCAGCCAACACCAATAATACATTATTAATACTTTCAACCAACACCAATAATTCATTATTAATACGCTCAGCCAACACCAATAATACATTATTAATTCGTTAAGCCAACACCAATAATTCATTATTAATACGTTCAGCCAACACCAATAATACATTATTATTTTCAGCCAACACCAACAATACATTATTAATACTTTCAACCAACACCAATAATTCATTATTAATACGTTCAGCCAACACCAATAATTCATTATTAATACGCTCAGCCAACACCAATAATTCATTATTAATACGCTCAGCCAACACCAATAATACATTATTAATACTTTCAGCCAACACCAATAATACATTATTAATACTTTCAACCAACACCAATAATTCATTATTAATACGTTCAGCCAACACCAATAATACATTATTAATACTTTCAACCAACACCAATAATACATTATTACTTTCAGCCAACACCAATAATTCATTATTAATACATTCAGCCAACACCAATAATACATTATTAATACGCTCAGCCAACACCAATAATACATTATTAATACTTTCAGCCAACACCAATAATACATTATTAATACTTTCAACCAACACCAATAATTCATTATTAATACGTTCAGCCAACACCAATAATACATTATTAATACTTTCAACCAACACCAATAATACATTATTATTTTCAGCCAACACCAATAATACATTATTAATACTTTCAACCAACACCAATAATTCATTATTAATACGCTCAGCCAACACCAATAATTCATTATTAATACGCTCAGCCAACACCAATAATACATTATTATTTTCAGCCAACACCAATAATACATTATTAATACGTTCAGCCAACACCAATAATACATTATTAATACTTTCAACCAACACCAATAATTCATTATTAATACGTTCAGCCAACACCAATAATACATTATTAATACTTTCAACCAACACCAATAATACATTATTACTTTCAGCCAACACCAATAATTCATTATTAATACATTCAGCCAACACCAATAATACATTATTAATACGCTCAGCCAACACCAATAATACATTATTAATACTTTCAACCAACACCAATAATTCATTATTAATACGCTCAGCCAACACCAATAATACATTATTAATTCGTTCAGCCAACACCAATAATTCATTATTAATACTTTCAACCAACACCAATAATTCATTATTAATACGTTCAGCCAACACCAATAATACATTATTAATACTTTCAACCAACACCAATAATACATTATTACTTTCAACCAACACCAATAATACATTATTAATACTTTCAACCAACACCAATAATACATTATTATTTTCAGCCAACACCAACAATACATTATTAATACTTTCAACCAACACCAATAATTCATCATTAATACGCTCAGCCAACACCAATAATACATTATTATTTTCAGCCAACACCAATAATACATTATTAATACTTTCAACCAACACCAATAATACATTATTAATACTTTCAACCAACACCAATAATTCATTATTAATACGTTCAGCCAACACCAATAATACATTATTAATTCGTTCAGCCAACACCAATAATTCATTATTAATTCGTTCAGCCAACACCAATAATACATTATTATTTTCAGCCAACACCAATAATACATTATTAATACTTTCAAACAACACCAATAATTCATTATTGATACGCTCAGCCAACACCAATAATACATTATTATTTTCAGCCAACACCAATAATACATTATTAATTCGTTCAGCCAACACCAATAATTCATTATTAATTCGTTCAACCAACACCAATAATTTATTATTAATACGCTCAGCCAACACCAATAATACATTATTAACACGTTTAGCCACCAATAATACAGTTGTAATACGTATACCGAAAAGATAGACCTATTCATTCACATAAAATTTGTATTAACTAGAAATATAAAATACTTATATGATACTACTGTAGTACGCTAACGCTAAATGTTAATGCATCCCGCCTCTATGGTCCACCGGCTATGAATTAATTAAATTTTTCAACTCGTCTTTCGCAGGTTCCCCAGTCCCATATCGGAACAGATCAGAATGGCCCTTATGGGGGGAAGAATCCTTCAGAAGAAATAACACCACAGGGCGGTAATGAGACTGGGCAACAACCTCAGCGAGAAAACGGCGCTGTGCAAAATGATGGTAGCAAAACTAACTTAGAGAATTATATCGAAAAGTATAAGGATGACAAACAGCAAACTCATAGCACAGCTGCGGATATACAGGTAGTTAATTATATTTAATATTGTTCATATTGAGTAATCCTTCTTGAGATTATCTGATAACTTTCCGCGCTGTATTGTCTCGATTAGGGTCGTTCCTTTCCTTACGGACTAGGGTATGTTACTTTCATTTAATTGTTAGTTAATGTTGTTAACGTTTGTCGGCAGAGATTACGCTTTGTCGATGTAACGTTTACAATCACCTTGTGTATAGCATGCGCTCACTGATCACAAGGTTTATCTCTATCAACTAAAAAATTATTTATTCCAAAATAGTAACATTACTCAATGCCGTTACTATTAACAGCGAGTTGTGATTTAGCACATTACAACTTTAGAGGGTATTACAGTATTGTATTGGCCTGTACAATTAGTATTGTATTGGTATTATTATTATTATGTAATGTCCCGACGGCGTGACTGTAAAGTCACGCCGTCATGGTTACCACATATTATTAATTGCCTGAAAGCCAGATAGGCCTACTGCATTCCCTACCGGTAGCTATTAATAACCAGTAGCTATAAACTATTAACATGGCTCCAAACGCCACCATAAATATAAGCTAACTTTTTTATAACATAATTTATGTCATTTTTACATTTATTTATACAGCAACTAATTTAATTTGTACAGTTTCTTACTTATAATATAATAATATTATATATTGAAAATATAGCCACGAGGATCAGAACACTGTAATACTGTAACTATTTACATACTTGTGTGTAAGTAAAGTAGCACTTTACAGTGTGATGATCCGAGTGGCTTTGTTACACGAACAAACGTTAGTGAGTGAGTGAAAATAAAGCCACGAGGATCAGAACACTGTAAAAAAGTACTTTGCAACAAGTATGTATGTAGTTTTATTCCAAAATTTTAACATTACGAAATTATTGTGCATATACATTATAAGTGATAGAAACTGCACAAATTATATTAGTTGCTGTATAAATAAATGTAAAAATTACATTAATTATGTTATAAATAAGTTAGCTTATATTTATGGTGGCGTTTGGAGCCATGACATAATAATTTAGCTAGGCCCTACAATTATTAATAGCTATACCCTGCCTAACGGTAGATAATGCAGTAGGCCTATCTGGCTGTCAGGCAAATTTCCACCTATTTTTGACGTGGTATCCAATGACGGCGTTAAGTAATGTCCCCTTAGTGGACATTACTTAACGCCGTCATGGGTTACCACGTAAACAATAACACCAAATACAATACGGGCCAATACAATACAATGCTGTAATGTCCTCTAAGGTTGTAAAGTGCTAAATAACAACTCGCTGTTAATACTAACGGCGTTGAGTAATGTTACAATTTTGGAATAAATAGTTATTACTAAATGATTTAATTTGGGGATGGAAATAGTAAACTACCACTAACAAGTACTGTCTCACTGTGTATCCTACCACGTATTAGTAGACCCGGATTCGATTAAGAGCAAATTAAAGGGCAAGTACATTTAAATGTTGAGACTTTAAGAACATAAGTTTTAACAAAAGTCCATCCGTGTGTATTAAGAGTTGGAAGTATTTTAAAATCTAGACGGAGCGTTCATTTTGTTTTCAGAATCCTCCAGATGTCACTCCGCTTAGAAATCTCGAAGGATATCCGTGGGGAAAACCTGGGGCAGGAGCACCGAGAGAACAGTTCTCGGAGAGGCACGGAAGAACCGATCAAATCAACAACATTCACACGAAGTCAGACAGATATACCGACTACAATACGCCGTATTACCCCAGCTTCGGGACCTATGGCGGTGGGGCTCCGTTGCAAAGACGCGGACCAAACAACGAGGTGCCGGCCACAATCAAATCCGACCCGGCAATACATTTCGCGAATAAACAAGGCAATAAAGACATCGATAACCTTGTAAGATACGAAAGAGGGGCAGAACAGGCGAGGGACTATGTAACCGAGCTCAACATTATGGTCGAAGACAAAAAACGACAAAACCTCGAAGAGAAACGTCTAGAGAAGCAGTTACTTAGGGATCTGGGTCAGTACGACCCGTTTGGGAAGCCCGGGGGTGGGGCGCCGAATAAACCGCTGGATCGCAATATTTACCAAGGGATAGATCGTGAAGATCTGCCGTTGACGCTGAGTAACAATCCGTGGGAGATCCGACAAATAGAAGATAGGCAAAACTATAGGAATCGGATACGGCAAACTCAAAACATACCGGACCCCCAACCTTTACCCTACAGTAGTATGCGCTACTTCTCCTCTCACAATAAGACGGAAAAGGAAATGGACCCGTCTAAATCTCCGCGTTACTTGACCACCTACCAACACACTCACAATGCGTTGGCCGATACGCAGTTGTCCGGGGGTCAACAATTTGAAATGCCGCCCTATTGGCAGAGAGACAGTGACAAGTCAATAGCAAAACAATCGAATCGACAGGTGGAAGAACCAAGACAAAGAGCACCCGTAGGTATTCCACAAAATGTGGGGAATTATAACATGCAACTCGGAAACTACAAACAATCAGGATCAGACCTTGATTATTCTACAGTTAACATCATTCCTAATAACTATCCGAAGGAACACGATGCAGACATTTCTTCCCGAAAAAAAGAACCTCCACAACCAGATATTCCAGATAACTATAACGCAAAGTCCGTGGAAAGGAACCAACACTATCAACCGGAACATCATACTGAAGTAAGTTCATCTAATCCCAATCGAACTGATTTAGCGGCACATCCTAAAAAAGATACAAAGGGGAATGATATTTACAACTACGACCCTTTCGGTAAGCCTGGAGCAGGTGCGCCTTTAGTTGACCCTGAGGGGAACCTTCTCACCGACATCAGCGGCAAGTGGTACAAAGATAACTTCAACGTCATGGCCGCCGATAAAACTCACAGACGTCGGAGATACCTGGACGAGCTGAAGGAGGGAATGAGTCAACAGTCGAGTCGACGTGCGCTCGTTGAGAACTACGTGCGGCAGCCGGCTGACGACGACTTAGCGACGTGGATGCGACGAGGTCAGGTTGGCTACCCGACGCGCTACAATCCCATCACGGGGGATCTCCAGGCATCGCCTCGGGGTTCGTCGGACGTGAGTCGATGGAAGTTGAATATTAACAGACCAGCCGGGGAGGATACCAGGGAATACTATAACGAGTTACAGAACGAAGCCGACCAGAGAAATAACAGGTAAATAAGTCGGAGTCCAAAACCTTGTCAATTTCATAAGTTCGAACTGTAGTAATAATAATAATAATATTAGTAGGTTCCATCCCGAGAAAAATTATAAGCAAATGGCCATTTACAGATCTCTCATTTCAGCAGCCCTTACTACTGCTTTCGTTTTGCCAAATGGGTACATCGCGAATCTTTTTTTAAAAATAGGACGCCCCTGGGGGTGTAAACGCTACGCCAACAACCGACAACCAACGCCGACAACCATTATTAAAGCTAATTAATGTTATTTATTAATTGAGGGAAAGGATCAGGTTCCAGTGGAAGGTTATTCTAACCAAAACAATAAACGAGTCACGAACTCAGACTCTGTTACATTTTCAGATTTGCTGTTGTCGGCAGTAGCGTTTACACCCGCCCCTGAAGTATTTTTAATTGACTAACTTACGACATACAATAATTATAATTGATTATTCTTCTATATTGTCTGGGGGACTCGTGCATTATAAAATGTTTGAGAGCCATAGCATCATGCCTGTAATTTAGCTTGTGGTCGCATATGATTTTCGATTTTACATATCAAATTCCATTCATATTTTGGCATACTTTTCCGTTTAGTCCGCAGTCATGTAGGATCGGCCTCCACGCGTGACTGTGTATATCTAATATTTATCTAATATTTTGTATTAAAGGCGTCTCTTAGAGCGGCGATGGAGTCGCGAGTGGGACAAACGCCACGTGTGGACGATGGGTAACCATTACTGGGGTCGACCAGGTCACGGGGCCCCAGACCAGGGCGGTAGATTCTACGGACATCGTAGACAGTTGCTAGGCAGTCCAATGTACCAGTCGTGGAGACTTCGAGAGGACGACCTGCCCCCTAAGGACTCCTACGACGTATCCGCATCTAAAATGGTCAATGGATATAATAGAGTATCCGAGGCAACGCAGACGCCAACTCGACAACATTCGCCTCCGTATCAGATTAATTAAGATGATAGTTCTAATAATATGCATTAATAATTCTTCCATGCGTAAATAAAGTTATATATTTTATAATAATGTATTTCCTATTAATTCCCCCCCTCCCCCCCCCCCCCCTCCATTCAATGTTATTATTGTGTACGAACATACAGTACTTATACTTCGTGTTTGACGAACATACATTAGTTTGTGTTCGCTTAAAAACAACGCAAATTTTATAAATCTTAATAAATAGTCTACAAACTACAAAGCCACAATTATTTTTCAATGATTCAAAATCAATATTTTAAATTATATTTTTATTATTATTTGTTAATAAATGAGACTATGTTAGTAAACAAAAAAAGACATTATTTGTATGCATATTATATACAGTAGGTAGGTAGCAGCCTTTCATCCACTGGGGTCGATAAAAAATTAGTTCCAGTTGAATTACTGGAAGCAAAACTTTGGATAGGTTTAGCGCCCACCCCTACATTCGGGTAGCAGATAGGAGTAGCGCACACCCCTACCTTCGGGTAGCAGATAGGAGTAGCGCCCACCCCTACCTTCGGCTAGAACCATCCCTTCGGGTAGCAGATAGGAGTAGCACCCACCCCTACATTCGGGTAGCAGATAGGAGTAGCGCCCACCCCTACCTTCGGGTAGCAGATAGGAGTAGCGCCCACCCCTACCTTCGGCTAGAACCATCCCTTCGGGTAGCAGATAGGAGTAGCACACACCTCTACCTTCGGGTAGTAGATAGGAGTAGCGCACACCCTAACCTTCGGGTAGCAGATAGGAGCAGCGCCCACCCCTACCTTCGTGTAGCAGATAGGAGTAGCGTCCACCCCTACCTTCGGGTAGCAGATATGAGTAGCGCACACCCTTACCTTCGGGTAGCAGATAGGAGTAGCGCACACCCTTACCTTCGGGTAGCAGATAGGAGTAGCGCACACCCCTACCTTCGGGTAGCAGATAGGAGTAGCGCACACCCTTACCTTCGTGTAGCAGATAGGAGTATCGCCCACCCCTACCTTCGGGTAGCAGATATGAGTAGCGCACACCCTTACCTTCGGGTAGCAGAAAGGAGTAGCGCACACCCTTACCTTCAGGTAGCAGATAGGAGTATCGCCCACCCCTACCTTCGGGTAGCAGATATGAGTAGCGCACACCCTTACCTTCGGGTAGCAGATAGGAGTAGCGCACACCCTTACCTTCGTGTAGCAGATAGGAGTATCGCCCACCCCTACCTTCGGGTAGCAGATAGGAGTAGCGCACACCCTTACAATCGGGGAGCAGATAGTAGCGCACACCCTTACCTTCGGGTAGCAGATAGGAGTATCGCCCACCCCTACCTTCGGGTAGCAGATATGAGTAGCGCACACCCTTACCTTCGGGTAGCAGATAGGAGTAGCGCACACCCTTACCTTCGGGTAGCAGATAGTAGCGCACACGCTTACCTTCGGGTAGCAGATAGGAGTATCGCCCACCCATACCTTCGGGTAGCAGATATGAGAAGCGCACACCCTTACCTTCGGGTAGCAGATAGGAGTAGCGCACACCCCTGCCTTCGGGTAGCAGATAGGAGTAGCGCACACCCTTACCTTCGGGTAGCAGATATGAGTAGCACAAACCATTACCTTCGGGTAGCAGATATAAGTAGCACACACCTCTACCTTCGGGTAGCAGATAGGAGTAGCGCACACCCCTACCTTCGGATAGCAGATAGGAGTAGCAGCTAACCCTACCTTCGGGTAGCAGATATGAGTAGCACACACCATTACCTTTGTGTAACAGATAGATTTAGCGCCCACCCCTACCTTCGGGTAGCAGATAGGTTTAGCGCCGATCTCTACATTCGGGTAGCCGCTATCGAAAGAAGAGCCTTCGGGCCGCCTCCAGATTCGGTCGACTATTTACTTGCTTGAATAATGCTTCAAATATATTACTGTAACAAGAAATGTGAATAAAAATACGGAAATATTGTTTGTCGATGGCTCATAGCAACTTCTCCACTTGTCTTACGATGTGAAAAGGCAAGTGACACGAAAAAAGATAATCATCGATGTAAACCCAACTATCATTGGATAATGGTAGGCTTTCACTTGGTTTCAAAATTTCTGCGCGCCGGTGCAATAATGCAGTCAAGAGCAATTACATGACGTTCTACAACATAGACATAATTACCATAAAATTATTACAAATTATGTATTAACTCAAACTAGTTGTTCCCAATAGAACGCAGCTAAAAATCTCAATTAATTCAATTACAACATGGCGTTTCAGAAATAACACCGATTTGACAATGTTCCGGTAATACTGTATTTTAAGTATACTGGGGTTGAACGGATACTGGGGTTGAACGGATACTGGGGTGGAACGGATACAGGGGTTGAACGGATACTGGGGTTGAATGGATACTGGGGTTGAACGGATACTGGGGTTGAATGGATACTGGGGTTTAACGGATACTGGGGTTGAACGGATACTGGGGTTTAACGGATACTGGGGTTGAACGGATACTGGGGTTGAACAGATACTGGGGTTGACGGATACTGGGGTTGAACGGATACTGGGGTTGGATGGATACTGGGGTTGGATGGATACTGGGGTTGAATGGATACTGGGGTTGAATGGATACTGGAGTTGAACGGATACTGGGGTTGAACGGATACCGGGGTGGAACGGATACTGGGGTTGAACGGATACTGGGGTTGAATGGATACTGGGGTGGAACGGATACTGGGGTGGAACGGATACAGGGGTTGAACGGATACTGGGGTTGGATGGATACTGGGGTTGGATGGATACTGGGGTTGAATGGATACTGGGGTTGAATGGATACTGGGGTTGAATGGATACTGGAGTTGAACGGATACTGGGGTTGAACGGATACTGGGGTGGAACGGATACTGGGGTGGAACGGATACAGGGGTTGAACGGATACTGGGGTTGGATGGATACTGGGGTTGGATGGATACTGGGGTTGAATGGATACTGGGGTTGAATGGATACTGGAGTTGAACGGATACTGGGGTTGAACGGATACTGGGGTGGAACGGATACTGGGGTGGAACGGATACAGGGGTTGAACGGATACCGGGGTTGAACGGATACTGGGGTTTAACGGATACTGGGGTTGAACGGATACTGGGGTTGAACAGATACTGGGGTTGACGGATACTGGGGTTGAACGGATACTGGGGTTGGATGGATACTGGGGTTGGATGGATACTGGGGTTGAATGGATACTGGGGTTGAAAGGATACTGGGGTTGGATGGATACTGGGGTTGGATGGATACTGGGGTTGAATGGATACTGGGGTTGAATGGATACTGGAGTTGAACGGATACTGGGGTTGAACGGATACCGGGGTGGAACGGATACTGGGGTTGAACGGATACTGGGGTTGAACGGATACTGGGGTGGAACGGATACTGGGGTGGAACGGATACAGGGGTTGAACGGATACTGGGGTTGAACGGATACTGGGGTTGAAAGGATACTGGGGTTGAATGGATACCGGGGTGGAACGGATACCGGGGTGGAACGGATACTGGGGTTGAACGGATACCGGGGTTGAACGGATACTGGGGTTGACGGAAAAGTGCAGGATTGTTGGGAGGACGAAACGATAAGAGAGGCAATTTCGAGATGTGGACCACATCACTGTTAAGCCTACCAATTCAGACAATTAATAAAAAATACATGAAAGTTATTGAACCACATTCAGCGACGTATAATTGAAGCGAAGTTAAACCCAATGAAAAATATAAATTTATTCAGGTATATACAAAAATTATATAAACCGTTGTTGATTGAATTCAATCTCGTTGAAACTTAAACTAATAACTAATCAACAATCCCCAAATGTATATACCTCATGGGACCGCAATTTACGTTAATATTAATTATTAAATCATTGTTACGATATTTTCCTGTTTATTTGTTACCATTTTACACGTTACATAAATCTATATAAAATTGAGTGCGGGTAAAATTATGGAATTCAATTAACAGTATATTATATACAAGCAACGACACCGACAATAGCACAACATTAGATGCTCCATAACCACCCCATCTCAAAATTACTTGAATCGAATATATGACAAGGCTAGGGAATTTAGAATTTTCTAGAACATTCGATATAACATCAAAATATGGCACAGTTGTGTTCATGAAGTACCGAATAAATTGCTGAATGGTTCTCGCGGGTAATTCGAATTCTAAAATCTGCATGAGCGTAGTAAACGTTTGTTGCTAGGAAACGAGATAAACAGTACGAGTACACGCAGTGGCGGTCCAAACCTTAATTAAAACTGTCATAAAACAATGACCCTCCCTAATTTTAGAAATTCCACAACATTTCTTAGATTAGAGCCTCTTGAGTAGGGTTATGGTAACTTGGCAGTTTGGGCAGGACCAACTCATCCAACCAAAAAACTAAACCTAACCATAAACCCGATGCGATACCGAACCGGTAAATGCAGTAAACGTCACCTATAGAGAATCAAACGTGAGCCTTGTAGTGGAGATTACCAAATAGGTGAACTACTAAACCACTGCACCACATGAAATATATACAATACATGGTATATATAGAAAATAAAGTTCCATTTTAGTAATTCAAATGGACCGTGGGCGACATTCAGCAATTACAAGAAAAATCTGCATTCCATGAACCGGCCTGGGCTTATACCGCTTATAATACCACCGGACCTGTAATATTGAGATTACAATAGTTTCACCGATGCAAAATTAGCAAAAAAATAGCAAAATAAACGAACTCAATTATCATCAATTAGATTTAATAATTCAAGTTATACCCTAAAGACTTGACAATGCAGTTAGCGAGTTAGGTTAACCCATAAAACAATACAACAAAGAGGTTGCTCACTCACTCATAATGATTTCCAATGAAATCCTCCAAGGTACTAACATTCGATATCACCAATGATATATTGAACGTTCAGTTCAGTTAATAGTATGTGGATAAAAATAAATGATGCATTAATGCACTGTATCTGTTTTTATACAGTAGACATTACTCTTTATTTTATAACATACGCTTAGAGAGATACGTGATACATAAAAAACTCCATAAAACAAAATGATTACCGGTAGTTGAAAAACCGTTTTATTGTTAGATCAATAAATGTAAACGATTAAAAAGTAGTTTTGGAAATGTTATACAGGACCTAATCCAAATATTCGACATTGTAAGGCCTGTCTCACATTAGTTTTGTTTCAAAAACAAATTACTAAAAAAAATATTTTACCTAAATTCAATGATAACAAGTGAACTACCACAAACTATATATCCGATCTATCTCCAATATCCAATCCACCCCGAACCCAGGGCATTTTCTAATCAACTTAGTGAATATAATATATCAAAATAGATTCAATCAATCTAAATCTAGCAACTCGCTGCATCAAATCGCTTCTACATTCAGGTCTCTGGTTATATCGGCGACGTTTCTCTGGAGAGCTTCGACAATCTCCTCGGCGGTACGACGCGTGAACATATTCGCGGGTGCGAAGGGGAGAACTGATTCGGAGAGTTTCTGTGGGAACGGCACGTTAATCAGGGGTGATGCGTCTAATTCCACAGCGGTGTCCATCGATGCGACTTTTGACACTAACTGGCCAGGCCGACTCGGATCAAACTCGCCAGATTTTATACTATTTGCTATAAAGTTTATGGCTTTTCGACCGTTACTGGAATTATCCGCGCATTTCCTGATAAATATATCTTCGAAATACGACGATAAAATAGTAAAAACATCTACGGAAGCCTCGTGGAAAAGGACTGTCTTTGATTCCGGGAACACCGGATGAGGAGAAAAAATCATCTTTTCGGAGAAATTAAACATGTCAGAAAAAGTACAGTTTGAGGAACAGAGTTGGAGGTGTTGGTTGTCTCTGTCGATGATGCTGTACTCCATAACGATACCGATTCGGTTCAAATCAATTCCTATGAGACGTTTAACGAAAGAAACCAGACCTCCGAGTTCCCATTGTGTCTGCTGAATTCGTTTGCTAACCAGGCGGCCTTTGCAGTCAATGGCTCTGTCCACCGTATCAATGCCGATAACAGCGGACTGAAACTGGTTGGGATATTTTCGAAGTTGCGCTAATACTATCGTTTGCCACGGCGCGTCAAACACCTTATGCGTCGACCAAACCTTCATCTTTAGACTGTCTGAAGGTTTGTTTCGCTATATATTTGGGAACCGGTGCGTGGTGCTCCTGTATAAAATGGCTGAATAGTAGTAATATCTGTCAGCAGAATAGCTGCGACGTGATGGGTGATGGTACTTGGAAGAGCGATTATCAATATATTAAAATCAAAGTTACAGTACAATATTCAGAAGACAATTTAACATAATTATGTACCCCTACCACGACCACCAGCACCACCAGCTACTGCTAGTAGTAGTATGTAGTACAGTACGGTACTGGTACTGCATACTGACAGGAAATCAAATTGTAATGTCGCTTGCAGGCTTGAGCTACATACCGAATAACTGAATAATACCGTCTGCCGGTAGTACCGGTACAGTAGTTGCAGGGATGGTTAAAACCTAATTTAAAAAAAAACAAAATTAGGTTTTTTCTTTAATTGAATAAAACCTTATAAAACCTAATAAAACCTAATAAAACCTAAAAAAACCTAATAAAACCTAAATTTTCATACAAAAATTAAGAAATTTTTCGAGAACCAATGACTTAATTGCTGTTTTGAAGGTTGTAACACCCACTAAATCGACCATTGCGGTTTCATTGCGCCTATTCTCAAGTCTGTGAAGCAATTGCAAGTATGACTTATTAACTTATAATAATCTCACCAAACTATGGCAAAACTATCGTACACGTACTGACGTACAGTACTGCGTACTGCAGTTAGCCCCAAGACGTTACAGAAGGGTGTTTTTATTCTTTTATGGGTGTAACTCGAAAAATCAACCCTCATCACCGATGGAATAAAAACTTTCACCGCCGGGATTACATTTTTTAAAAACATTTTAAGTGATTACATTTGCAAATTAGTTGAAATACTACCGGACAGCCGGAATTTATTAGACTGTTAGATGTATTAAATTACCGCTATAGGCCTATGTCATAATTATTATACAATGGAATAGGCCTACCAGTAATTGGTAATGGATTCCAATTCCATATTTATCAGTATTTCCAAACCAACTCCAAAAGTTGAATTTTAAAGAAAAGTTGAATTTTAAACCCTTCTCCAAAAGTTGAATTTTAAAAAATAAAGTTTAAATTTCAACTCAGTTGTAAATAGAACTCCCCGACTGGATAATCTGCTAATCTAATCGAACCGTCTTTGAAGGTCTAGCACTCTAGCACACAACGAAATGTGAGGTTTTTCCCCCATACCCAATAATTAGGCCAACGGATTGCACTCTCGTGGCAGACTGGAATAAAACCCAATAAAACCTAATAAAACCTAATAATTTTTACACTAGGTTTTTTATTAAAACCTAATAATAAAACCTAATATTAAAACCTAATTGCCATCCCTGAGTAGTTGGTAGTACAGTCTGACAGTAGGCCTTGCTTGCCTGCTGGCACGCTACCAGCAGACCAGTGTCAGAGTGTGGTTTCAGGGTTTGTGGTACTTGCATGTTGTGTAGTATATCGGTGATCGGTACGGCAGTACACTACGGTTATATCAGTATATCATATCAGGCAGTCAGTGGTCATGGTCAGGGGACTGTGGACTGTCTAAAACCCGGTCTCGGTCTGTCGGTCCAATGCTGCAATAAACCTAAAACCCGGTCGCGCGCCGCGCGGTTGGTCCAATTTTTGCCCGGTCCATACTGCCATAAGACAGTCGGTGAGAAGTCAAAAATTGGACTTCAAGTCCAATTTTAGACTTCAAGTCCAATTTTGGACTCCAAAGTCCAATTTTGGACTCCAAAGTCCAATATTGGACTTTAGTACAACTCCAAGTGTACCCATGCTGCCATACTGTATATCGGTATTTAAATCAAAACGGCATCCCGTATCAGTACATATATATTACATAATTCTGTAATTACAATGCAACATTATTTTAATGATCAAATTAATTATTATATGTATTATAAACAGGGATCGCACACGTACAGTCAGAGATCAGTACCGGTAGTTACTTTTTGCAGTAGTGGTATAGCTTTGCACTTTGCCTGTTTGCGGTAGCCTTACTGCCTTAGCGGAGTATACCGCGGTAGCGTAGTTGAGTTATAGCTGTATAGTTCATTCATACCCACAGACCCATACTGCCATACCTGTGGTATTTTCGTATGGCAAAAATAAGACTACTGTAAACTGTAACCTATTATGTTATTGAGATAATGTTTATTGACTAATTTATTGTTTTGATTAGGTTCACTGTGTCAAGTACAATGCACACATCTCTGCATCTCCAACCAGACACTATAATATAACATTGGAGTTGGAGGTGTCTCATTCAGTCATTGGTTCCCCCAAGCTTGACACTAGAACAAAACCGCCTCCGCTTTGCAGGACATCGCTTTAAGCCGTGAGGACCAGCCAGTGCACCTCATGGAGTGAATAAGCATGGTGGACAGCCCATGACTTTCTTGAGACGCATCTTTCTTACTGTCTTAAAGGGCACTGGCCTTGAAGATGCGGATGATCTAGCAAATGTCATGGGTGATAAGGCTGTAAGAGTGTAATGGAGTTGTGGAGGCGCACTTTTGTCAACAAGCCGGCACAGCATTCTTAATACATAATAGGGCCTATATATATATAATGCAGCTGCAATGAATCATGCCGATTGTAGTAGTAGTATGTGGTGAGGTTATAGGGCTCCTTCAATTGGTAAAGTCAAAAGTGGGCGTTTATTGTTTTAGTTAGAAAAGCCTGCCTTTGTAACCTGTTCCTTTCCCTCAATTGGTTTATGATTATGACGTGTGTTACTTGTTACTTCTGTACTTATTATGTGGAGACCCCAACACGTTAATCAGTTACTAATCCCATTTCATTATCCTGTTATCCAGCCGTTTTATAATACCCTTCCTGTTGTATGGAAAAATTAGAAGAGATGGTGGTAGCATCAACTTGTAGTATTTCTTTCTCGGGCTCCCATAGCCTTAGACGAAATCGTAGCTTGTACTGTAGTTAGCCTTAGCAGCAACTGCAGTTGGCTAACCTGGCATTGCTACCAGTATCCACCAAATATAATTTGTAATTAAATATTTGTTGGAGCATAATCTAATCTAGTCCTAAAGACACTATAAAGTCCTGGGTACATAAGGCTGTAAGGTTAGACATAACATGAATGTAAATTGTAAACTAAACAACATGCTAAAAGTAAAGTACAAAGTACCTAGAATGCTAGAATGTACCATTATATTCTAAGTACAGTACAGTCATTACACTGCAGATTAGGGCTCGATCGGAGTTGGGATTTGGCCGGAGCCGGAGCAGGAGCCGGAGTTGGACAATTTGGCCGGAGCCGGAGCAGGAGCCGGAGTTTTTAAAAAAAATTTAAAAATTTAATTATTTATTTAAAAAAAAATAAAGTATGGTTATCGTTCGCCAATCGCTCATAATCAATCATACTGTAGGTCTAATTAATTTCATAATTTATAGATTTACGAATTTTCAATTTAAAATTTAAGTAATTAATTTATCACGGACAGACGGCCTGATGCTGACGGCTAAAAATTACCTACAGTACGGTACCTAACTCACTAACGGGTCCTACGAATTACCGCAAAAGACCGCAAAAGACCAAAAAAGACCGCAAAAGACCGCAAAAGACCGCAAAAGACCACAAAAGACCGCAAAAGACCACAAAAGACCGCAAAAAACCATAAAAGACCGCAAAAAACCACAAAAGACCGCAAAAGACTGCAAAAGACCACAAAAGAACAGAGAAGGCATGGATATACTGCAAGACGAATTACCGCAAAAGACCACAAAAGACCGCAAAAGACAGCAAAAGACCGCAAAAGAATGCAAAAGACCACAAAAGAGCACCAGGAAGTGAAAATTTAGTATTAGCGAGTGCCAGGCGCAGTCAGGCAGTCAGGTCAATGTATAGAAGTTTTGTAGACCTACATTATGAATCAGACTGTCTGATCTGAAATTATTATACAGTACATTGTCATAATGTATTAATTAGATTTTGATACAGTTCAACAATTATTTCACAACTTATTATTGTTTTAGGTTTGCTGGATGGAAATGTGGGGAGGTGGATGGGAATGTGAATGTGGGAATCAATAAACGCTGTTGTTACCTACCAATTTAAGGAAAGGAGCAGGTTACAGCAGCAGCATTCTAACCAAAACAATAAACTATGTTGTTAACGGCACCAACCACAGTACAAATTGAGGGAAAGTAGCAGAGGATCGGACAGCCACAGCACAATGATCGGTGAACAAAACAAGCCCAAAACAAACAAGCCAATAAAAACAAAGAAGACAATGAGAGAGATGGCAAAAAACAAAATATTGTAGTTAAAAAGTACTGTAAAAGTTTGGTATGGTATGGTCAATGGTCATTATGTGATTACGGGTCTGCCTAAACACCAAACTACACCCAACTTCAACCCAACTGCATCCAACTTACACCAAACTATACTGTATGGCACCCAACTTCCACAAATTATAATATGTACAGTAACAAACTCTGAACTTCTATGAGGAATTGCTGAGATATGAGCTTTTTAAAAGCTTCATGTACTGTATTTTGCACCCACTGCTGAGCAATTTATGAAAATACTGTAACAAACTGACGTTTATGTTTATTGCAGGTTGGTTCTAGAATAATTGATAAATTTAACAATAAATATACAAAGGAGAGACCGAGACTATTGGCGAACGATCCAGATACCTACAGATGTCAACATATACCACGCACCGAAACTCCAAACTAATGAAGCTACAGTACAAACTAAACTGGCGCTGTGTTAATGTAAAAGGTATTGATACACAGGAGGGTCACAGCCTTAACGACGAAATCGCATTGGAAGCTTCTGTTATGGGAATGGCAATGCTATAATTCGTTCAAAATTAATAGACATAATATTCAATATTATACAGTATGTTTAATGCAATTATAATTATGTAATTATCCTTTATGTATCATGATACAGTAACGCTTTTAAATAACGTCCTATTGGATCCTAATAGGATCCTATTAGGCTCCTAATAGGATCATATTAGGCTCCTAATAGGATCCTATTAGGTTCAGAATAGGAATAAGATAACCTTTAGGAAATCACTTGGAATTTGCCTAATGCAAGTCTACCTAGAGCGGCTAAATATCAAAGCTTAGAAATGCCTGTCATTCAACCTCCCGGGATAGCTGAAAGTAGTAAAGAGAGCCGCTTTATCTAGTGGTTGAGTTGTATTTCCCTTCCCCTGACTTATCTTACAACAACAATACTCCCCATAGGCATAGGCTAATGTGGGGCGAGCCACGAAGTTGGCGGAGCCTTAGCGAATTGACACTGTTAGGGGGTGGGTCAATTTATGCAAATAGTTGTCGTCGTCGTCGTCGTTGTCGTCGTCGTTACGATTTTGACATGCTAATAACTTTGTCGGATTTAAAGCTGCCAAGTTGAAAATTTGTAGGTATCAATATGAGCAAAAGTTGAGATTTTTGAGAGACTTTCAGACACCATCAGTGCAATGGTCTCCCGCTAGAGGGCCACATGTCTAAACATTAAATGCCCTCCCATTTCTTTGCTTTTAATCCGTTTAAGCTGAAACTTGGCAGATATGTATTAGACCATTAGCTGTGACTTTCAAAGGAGGCGAATCCATCTGCAGTTCTCCAGTCTGCCGCTAGAGGGCCAAAGGTCTGAAAGTGAAATCGTTGTCGTCGTTACGATTTTGACATACTAATAACTTTGTCGGATTTAAAGCTGCCAAGTTGAAAATTTGTTTTGTTGAAAATCAGTTCAACAGTCACCCGCTATAGGACTACTTTATGCCTGAAAGTGAATAGATTCTCCCGTCTCATTGATTTTAATCAGTTTAAGCTGAATCTTGCCATATATTCTGGACCACATGCTGCGTCTTTGTGGGGGGGGGGGGGGGGGGGGAGATTTAATCGGTCTGCCGCTATACGACGAAATTTCTGAAAGTGAGATCCGTCTCTCATTTCTTTATCCGTTATTCAAGATGAAACTTGGCCGATGTACGTATGTACTATTCATCCATAGGCTGTGTCTTTGTGGGGCTGGAGACCCTAATCCATCTTCAGTTCTCACTATACCGCTAGAGTCAGAAATGTCTGAATAGAAATGAAAGAGGTAAAAAGTGATTAGGCGAAATCTGCTTAAAATTTGCTAATACAGTAATACTTTCGAATTAGTACTTAAATTAAATTTAACTCACGTGGTGCGCGAAGGCCCCACTTCGTGTTAAATATGCGAAGAACACACTGGCTTTAACACAACATCTGGACACATTAACATACATGACACATGATAAATTCATTATTCGAATGTTATACAAATTTAGTACTGTACTTTGTATTTTCTTACCTTTAATACTGTATCAGGGAGCCCAGTATAGGGTTATCTTAAGACCCAAGAAGTCCAATATACAGCGACATACAGTATATGTAAACTAAGATATGTACAACCCATACAGGGAAACACAAAGTGCTTGAATATTTGAATTTATAGTGCCTGAATTTATGTCTCTATAATTAAAAAAAATTACTTGTTTTTAGGCCAATGTGAACTTTCCCAGAGTGCCCAGGAAAGTCGAAATAAAATAGGTCAACCTTTGTTTAAAGAGGTGGGTAGGTGGCTCGGTCGGTGGGATGGTAGGAAGGTGGATGGCAAGATGGGAATGTAGGAAGGTGGATAGGAATGTGGGAATGTTGGAAGATGGGAATGTAGGGAGATCGGAATGTGGGAAGATGGGAATGACGTTATTTTTACCTACCAATAGAAGGAAAGGAGCAGGTTACAGAGACGGGCTTTTCTAACCAAAACAATAAACGATATTGTTACCAATTGAGGGATAGGAGCAGGTTACAGAGGCGGGCTTTTCTAACCAAAACAATAAACGATATTGTTACCAATTGAGGGATAGGAGCAGGTTACAGAGGCGGGCTTTTCTAACCAAAACAATAAACGATATTGTTACCAATTGGGGGAAAGGAGCAGATTACAGAGGCGGGCTTTTGTAAACTGACGGAGATTAAATTTTGCTTTACTTTTACTAATTGCAATTGTGCGCTAAGTCTCGCCATGAATGCGGTACTCGTCCCACAGAACATCCAGCTCTCCACACAACTATCACCCAACTACTCTCAACTTTGACTCACTTTCACCCAACTACGCTCCACTTCCACCCAACTACATTCAACTTTCATCCAACTACACTTAACTTTCACCACTTTCTCGCACCCTATGTCAGAATTTTTCAAAATAAAAAATTATAAAGCAAATTATAAAGTTGCCAAAAACCATACAAATTCTAATATACATCGCTTTTTTGGATGTGGAGTTGTGTAGGCCATACAGTACAATATATCTAATGTTTCGTTCAGAGGCATAACAGGTATTTTTCGTTCTGGAACTGAAATTTGGTGATACACGTAATTTTTAAAATTTCGTGACCATGGTTTTCTGCGATTGTGGGTCGAGCCACGCAGTAAAGGCGAGCCTTAACGCACAATGATAATTAGTAAATAGGGCAAAATTTCATGTACGTGCGTCCGTCTTTCTGTCTGTCCATCTGTCTTTAATGAAAAATACATTCGTAAATAACTTTTGAAGATTTTAACCATTTTCAACAAAATTTTGTATGGGCGTACTGGAGAAAAAGTTCCAATATTTTAGAAAGTTACGAGCAAATACCTCTCGAACTTTTGGAATATTGGCATATCCTACTGTACATATACTGTATGTACTAGAGACCACAGGCCGCGTCTATATGATTACATTGATCAACGTTCGCAATTCTCTACCTTAGTGTGATGAATTACTGTATTAGTTCCACTAAGATCTGTACTGTATAACGATCTTATCGATTCTCGTAAAGATCTTGTCCATTCTGGCATATCATTTCTGTACATATACTGTATGTACTAGAGACCACAGGCCGTGTCTATATGATTACATTGATCAACGTTCGCAATTCTCTACCTTAGTGTGATGAATTATTAGTTCCACTAAGATCTGTACTGTATAACGATCTTATCGATTCTCGTAAAGATCTTGTCCATTTTGGCATATATGTGAATCATAATAAGAATGATAATAATAAGAAAGAATAAGAAGTAATGATAATAAGAAGTGAATCATAAGTTCTTTGCAGAATTTCTCTTGATCTGTACAGATCTTACCAGATCCCATTTTAGTTTATCAAAAATGTAAAAAGTTATAAAATTCTTTCTGTTGTTTTGTTATAAATTATTATTAATTAATATAAAGGCCATGATTTTTAAAATAAAGCTGCTTAGTTTTTTTCTTGTATTCTATGATACATAAAAGATAATTACATTATTATAATTGCATTAAACATACAGTACTGTATAATATAGAAATTATGTCCATTAAATTTGTACTTATTATAAACATTGTCATTCCTTACAACAAAAGTTTCCAATGCGATTTCGTCGTTAACAGTGTGACCCTCCTGTATATCAATACCGTTTTCATTTCCACCGCAATCCCACAGCGCCAGTTTAGTTTATACATGTAGCTTCATTAGGTTGGGATTTTGGTGAGTGGTATATGTACTGTAGACATCTGTAGGTATCTGGATCGTTCGCCAATAGTCTCGGTCTCTCCTTTGTATATTTATTGTTAAATTCATCAATTATTCTAGAACCAACCTGCAATAAATATAAACGTTAGTTTGTTACAGTATTTTCATAAATTGCTCCGCAGTGGGTGCAAAATACAGTACATGAAGCTTTTAAAAAGCTCATATCTCAGCAACTCCTCAAAGAAGTTCAGAGTTTGTTACTGTACATTATTATAATTTGTGGAAGTTGGGTGCTATACAGTATAATTTGGTGTAAGTTGGATACAGTTGGGTGTAGTTGGGTGAAAGTTGTGTAGTTGGGCGGAAGTGGGGTGTAGTTGCTGAGTTGGGTGAAAGTTGGGTGTTTGGCAGACCCGCAATCACATAATGACCATTGACCATACCATACCAAACTTATACAGTACTTTTTAACTACAATATTTTGTATTTAGCCATCTCGCTCATTGTCTTCTTTGTTTTTATTG
>JAUCBJ010002186.1:0-10683 GCA_032718475.1 Nemertoderma westbladi | reverse complement strand
TGGAACTTATGACTTATATCTTACCAGTGGAGCACGGTGGTAGAACATAAAAAGAACAAATCTTAATTAATTCGAAAAATTCACAATTAAATATTTGAATCATTTGGATAAATTTTGAATACGAGAAAATATATATAACACATTATTCCTGATTAATTTTTCAAACATAAATAACTCTAGGACATATAAATAGTGATAGCAAAATAATACAGACGCAACAGTAAATAATAATATGTAAAAAATTTGTGAATCTGAGTAGGCTGTAACTGAATACAGCTTACCCTACAAGCTAAAAGCTTGGCTTTTGAAAATTAAAAATGGGTTACTTACTATACCGGTAATCAAAAAGTTTGAATTGCAATAATAACTATTTATTTACATTGTGTGTAACGCAGCACGTTACAGTGTGCGGCTCCTAAAGGTTTGTTACACGCAAACGAATGTAGTCAGTGAGTGCAAATATAGACACAATGTAGTTTTGTTCCAAAGTTGTAACATTTCGAAACAAAACAAAGACAGGCGGTGTATGATATAATAATGCAAATTTGTGGCTTTCTTTATCCCAAGTGAATAATGTGCTAACACATTATGTAAAGTCACGTGGGTTAATTAATGTTGAAATACCGTAATAATACTAGTAAACCTACAAAATTCAAACAAAGACTTGATGAATGGTATAAGTTACAAATAAATGAATATATTGTCCTTTTTGCTGAAAGAAACATAAACGAACGAGTTACCGCCTCGAATAATATCAGTTCCAAGCAGATATAATAGATATAATTAAATTACTAAATAATGATTTACATTACTGCGGATCTCAAGCTTTACAGGACTATAACCCAGAGAATTTATTTAAAGACTAAGCAAGGCAAGTATAGAACACTGGGGCTGTAAAGTGTTTACCCGCCACAAGGTTTACTTACATTATCACTATTATTGTAACATTACATTACTGGTTACTGCACCCGAGGTGAAAATCTCCCACATTGAGTTTCAACTATTTATCAAGAATTTCGAATATAATGTAAAAAATAAATTCGTGATAACCATGAATAGGGGTGCACCGGATATGTGTTGCAGAGGCGTAGCGAGCCCTTCTGGCGCCCGGGGAATGAAGCTGAGATAGCCCCCCCCCCCCCCCCCCCCCTTCAATAATTTTAACTTTTCATTTATGACGGTTTTTTTTTAATATTATATAACAGTATATAATATTAAAAAAAGATTAAAAAACAGTTTACTAACAGTATATAACTATATCAAATATATTATAGACAAGTTTGATATAGTGAAATGATAATACTGTACCTCTGTATATATATTGAATGGCGAGCGAGGCGAGCAGAGAACATTTTTACATTTTTCGCGTAAATACTGTATCACAATCTCTGACTTTTCACTGATTTGTCTTATTTTTACAAGAATACCCTGACATTTGCCTGGCATTTCAGCGCCCCTGGGTGAGTGCGCCCGGGGGAACATCCCCCCCCCCCGCGCTACGCCCCAGATGTGTTGTTAATATCGGTCCGAAACGGATATCCGGTAAACTTTCGATGAATATTAACTTACCAAACAAGAGAAAACGTTTCTTGTAAGTTGAGCTTTACGGCCATAATTTATATCACAAGTTTAGAATCCCGTTTATAATTTTGATATAAAAAATTAACGTATTTTCGTCTTCCCATCCATTTAGGTCGGGAAAAAAGTAGCACAAAATGAAAGCATCCGGCGCGCCCCAAATCGAGACGCCAACAAAATAAATATATGGCGGCGGCCAATATATATAGCTACTCGTAACGGTTGGTACTGAGTCTCTAATTACTGCACAAAGCAGAAGCTACGGGTAGCGTTGGGTGAGTTGGATTGTTAGGAGTTAGTAATGTAGGAAGATTCCATAATGTTGGTGTCACATCAAAGCCAGAATAATAAACAAAAACTTGGAAATCAAAAAAGTAGTGAATACAGAGAGCGAGGCAGCTATTTTAAGAGTAAAAAACAGATTTTATGAGCTAGTTTATTGCGAGTGTGAGCAGAAATGAACCAATAATCACTTGGGGAAACTTGTACCAATTAAACTCAGATCAAAATTTATTAAAATTTAACGAGATCACACTTGAAAACAATTATTAAAATTGTAATTATAATTAAATAACAATTATTACTAATAATGTTACTAATAATAAATATTACTAATAATAATTATTACTAATTTAAAACAAATAAATGGTCACCAACTCATATCATATTGAATGCCGGAAAAATATTTAAAGGAAATGGAGATCCAAGACGTGTAAATTATTTTTTTGGAGGTTATAGATATTATATTAGGTGGGAGAAAATATTAATTAGTGGCGCAAGAATATATATGCCGGTGTACATTTTGTTGAATAAGAATAATCGAAATTGTTTTTAAATTTTTATTACATAATAGAACCAAATCGAAAATCATGATATTAAAATACCTGCATGTCTAATTTGACTACACATTGACATTATCACACAACTATTCTAATTAGTAAATAATTATTGTTAATAAATAAATAACTTTTCGAAAAACTGAGTTGGAATTTTAGAGCTAGGAATATTAAGTATAAGTAGCCTAAATGAGATAACTAAATTAAATAATAAATAGGGTTGGTGTAAAATGCGGAATCCGGATCCGGATTCTAAAATCATAAATTAAAGGAAAGGAGCAGGTTACAGTGGCACGTTATTTTAACCAAAACAATAAACTAAAGTCAATAGAACAGGTTATAGTTTTATTTTTGGGAGTTGTAAAAATGTAAAAAAAAATCGACTTCCGTAGGGACAATGTTAAATTTAGAATCCGGATCCGCGTTTTACTCCGACCCTAATAAATAGTGCGTTCAACCCATAAAATCAACAATATTTTAAGCATTTTATCAAAATATAACACACCGCGATAACAAAACAACAAGATCCCTTCTTGGAATAAACCGCCATCTAAATTATTTCGAGACAACTTTTCAAATACTTCGCAACCAACCTGAATGTGAGACTTGGAACAGAAATGTTAGAATTTTTATGTAAAGGCCCCTGAAAGTATCAAATTTACATGTAAAAGCCCCTGAAAGTATCAAATTTACATGTAAAAGCCCCTGAAAGTATCAAATTTACATGTAAAAAGCCCCTGAAAGTATTAAATTTACATGTAAAAAGCCCCTGAAAGTATCAAATTTACAACAATGTAAGGCAAGGAAGGAGGTAGGTAGTTGGAAAAGTTTACATGAGGCATAATTTTATTACAGAGAAAATATCCCGGCACGAACTCTCGCTCAATACAGGTACTTTTAGCGGAGTATTACCGAAATAATACGTTTTGTATAGTTAATAATGTAATTTTAGCATTCATAGAAAAATTCAAAAAGGAAAAACAATAAAATCATTAAATAAGCATCAACAAAAACCGAGTAAAAAATAAAAACTAATATAATAGCTAGAAGTTAGACCCGGTCATTGACTGATGTATTGGCGGTTGCAAACAGTTGACTAACTCTACGGGAGTACCGCGCGTTCCAGAATTCTTATATTTACCTAAAGTCGCGAATATCCGCCCGTTGAGTTCCTTGACTCTCTTTATCCGCTTTATCATTCGCGGCAACGAGGCCGGTGGCCCCTTAGCGGCCCCAGAAGTCCCGCCTTTCCCGCCCCCAGACCCCTCGACGCCGTCCTTACCATCGAACTTCTGCACCCGCAGGAGATGGTAACAGAAATCCAACGTCTCGAAGCGCCGCCGCTGCTCCAGCAGGCAGATGATCGCGCACCCCGCCCAGTTCAACCCCTCCCCGTAGATCTGTTCCGGGCTGAACACTCCCCCCTCCACCGGCAGACAGTAGACGAACTGCAAGGCGCTCCACAGCCGATGGAACTCCTCCGTCTCGTCCACGTGCATCACCCCGTTGGGCGGAGGCTTCCCAACCCACGCTCGATCCGATAAGAACTCCTTAATCCGCTGTAAAACCACCTCGAATATCGACAGTCCGCAACACAATCGCTCCTTCGTCAGCAACTCCGCCTCCCGAGCGATACTCAACTGCTCCGCGGACCCCAACCTCTCCAACATCCCGACTACATGAAGATTCGAATACTTATTCTCCAACTGTTTCTTCTTCCCTTCCATCTTCTCGTCGCGTTTATCGAACATAACCCCGACGTTATTGTAGAACGGGGCCGCCATCAGCAGATCGCCAACTTCCTCCAGCGTGAGATTCTGCTCGATTAGCAAACAGAATATAATCGCGTTACCCAACTCTCGGAACAACTGAAACACCTCGGTGCGAATCGGCGTGTATTGGATGATCTCGTCGAGATGGGCGGCGTAGTACGCGAGGATCCCCGGGGATCCATACTCGTAGCGCTGCAGTTTGCACGTCCGCGGCATGCACTTAAACAGGAGCTTCACCGAGGCTAACAGGTTGTTGCAGATCAAATCGTTTAGGATTTGCAGCAATTCCTTCACGACGACGGCGATGCCTTGGTAGCCGAGCATCCGGGCCATCACCCGGAAGTGGGGCGCCCCCACGAACTCGAGGTACTGCGAGCAGATCTGCCCGTACACCGTGTTTAGGGGTTTGTTCCCGAAGAAGTACTGGGGCGCGCGGTTGGGCGCCTTGGGGCGAGTGTCCTCCGCGGGGGCGGGGGCCATCTCGCGGACGAATCGATTGGTCGAGCCGTTGTAGCAGTAGTTGGGGATGAAGTCGGTGTTGACCTCCATGAAGGTGTGCAGAGTGATCCTACCGAGGGGAGACAGAACGTTGTGGTCCGCCTCTTTGAGCATCGCGTCGAAGTCAGGGAGTTCAATGTACTCGGCGAGGATCTTGTGGGTCATCTTATTGACCTCGATTAGGAGATCGAGTTCGTAGATCGCGCCGATCTCGAGACTCTCGTAGCGGGAGATCGCGTAGTCGAGACTGCGCTGCAGCGAAGCGCCGATACGCTGCGTGAGCATGCGGTTGAGGTCGACGGAGCGGCCGAGCAGCTGGACGTGGCGCTGCCGGAGTAGCGTCGGATAGCGGTTGGGCGCGGGGAAGCTGATGCTGACCGGGGGGTTGCAGCTGGCGCATTCGGAGCGGAATCGCTGATCCAACAGGATCGAGGCCGCCTGCGACTTGTAGTACTGGAAGACCTGCTCGGAGAGTTTGTAGACAAACTGGTCGAAGCAGAGGTTAACTTCGGCCTCGACCTCGTCGTAGAGGAACTGCTTCTTGAAGGTGGTGAGCGCGTACTGCGCGGAGTCGTTGTACAGATCCAGGGGGTACAGCACGTACTCCATCATCGAGCTCTCCTTGGTCTCGAGGATGTGATCCGTTAGGATCCACGGCATCGACATATCGATGGGGAACTGGATCCGCGCGCCCATCGTCATCTCGAGGAAGAACTCGCGGAACCAGAGCTGCGAGAGATCGCAGCATTCGATGACAGTCCGGTTGAAGTTGACCATGTGGGGGTAGAAGAAGGAGGCCGTGTGGAACTCGTCCATGGACATGAGACAGGAGCCGGGGAGCTCCTTGCGAAGCGTCTTCTTCACGCCGCTCGAGGTCCGATCCGATATGAGGCTCTCCAACATGGTGCGCACCATGTAGAGCTGCGTGGAAGAGGGGCGCACCGAGCGGCGGTTGAACGGGAGGTTGAAGGGGGTCGACTTGGGGTCGGGCTCCCCTCGCAGACACGGGTCGTCTCTCGGCTCCTGCCCCTTCATCCAGTCGGCCGCGGTCTCACGAACGCTCAGCAGAATCGTCTTTACGAAGGTTTTCTTCTTTTTCACGGCGTATCGAATCGCGTCGCGGAGAGTGTGCTGCACGAAAGTCTGCAACTCCGTGTAGATCGCGCGGAGTATCCCGTCTATGAGGACCCCCTCCACACGGAGCAACAACGACTGCAAGCCTTTAACCATCGCGATCACTTCGATCAAAGCGAACTTCTCCTCGGAACTGTAGTTGTACCGAGTCGCGCGCTCGTAATCCTCAGAGTAAGAGGGACACGCTCGGTTCTTCTTGGGGTCTACCGGGTGCACCAGTTTCCAGGAGTACAACTCCATGATGTGGGTGGACCACTGGGACAGGAGATCGACCCCGCGGTACGCCAAGTCGTACAACTCCTTGTTGTACTCGTCCGAAGAGTTTCTCGATTTCTGTACGATTACAATCTCGTTGGAATGCCTCGAGAACTCGCTGATGTACTTGTTGTGCTCCTCCCGGATGATGAGCGAGGCCTCGACCAGGTTGTACTGGAGCCCGACGGAGCCGTGGGTGCAGGTCCACTTGGACTGGTTGTCCTTGTAGTTGGTACCCGTGGTGATGTAATGACTCAACTCGATCTGCATGTCGCCGTACAGCGGGACGACCTGGAGTTGTTTGAAAAACTTATCGATTTTCGAGAGTTGCAACTGCTTTTTATTCTCGATTTTGTAGATGTTGCAGGTTTGGCTGTCCATCAAATAGATCCCGAAGCCCATCACCTTGAGCAGCATGTGCTTCTCCTGGGGCAAAAGGTACTTCTTGGCCTCGTACATATCGACGCAGCAGTTCACAACGTCGACAAGAAGGTCCTCGTAGCCCGGGATGGATTCCAGGCTCTTCTTTAGGGTCTGGGTTATCTGGTTGTGCTGCGCGAGGAAAAGCGCGAGCTTCTGCGATTCGTCGATGGATTTCTCGTTTAACCGACGGAAACATTGCGACGCCCTGCGATACAAAGCGTAATCGTTCTTCACGCTCGATTTCATGTTCTTGAGGGCGTCCAGCACCGCAAACATGTTAATAAACTTGCCCATTGTGAGAAGGTAAGTCTCAGAAACGAAATCCTTCCGACGCTCGTGGTGACACATCTTTTTAGCTTCTTGACAAAATCGTTCAATTGCGACGTCTTGGAAATACATTAAATTTTTTAAACGAGTCACTTCCGGTTCGAATATTTGGAGGATTTTCTCGTAGATTTGCATCCGATCGGGTTGGTCGTTGGACTTAACTGCCGGGATGGCTCGGCTGCAGGACCTCCAGGTGTACAGCATGACCGCGTACTCCCGGCCTTCCTCCAACATTTTATTAATCTCAGATTGTACAACAGCCTCCTCCTTGTATTTGGCGATGCCGGTAATGAAAGCCGATTGATCCTGGAAGTTTGTGTCGAAACTCGCCTGATAGAGGACAGCCGCCCCGGCCGCCTCGATGCACGGCTGCTGGTCCGGAATCTGCAACTCATCCAGAAGTTCCACGTTAGAAATAGCGTCAGCTAAAGTTACTTCCGCAGCCATTTGTTTGACTGTTTGATAATGTTATTTTGTTATTATATATAAATTATCTTATTATTAATATTAAGCATTAAGAAAATGAACAACAATTACCGTGTAGCTGATTACCGGTAGGCCTAGCGAATAGTACGTCGGTATTAACAGATTAAGGTATGCTGAGGCTGACCCTGACACCTGGACACTAAAGGGGAAATTTTCTACGCAAATAACAACTGACAGTCGGGGAGAAGTTCAAATTTCAACTGAGTTGAAATTTAAATTTTTTTTTTTAATTCAACTTTTAAGTTGTAAATTCAACTCTAAAATGACAGGAGGCCCAGAAGGCCCCCAAGACGTGACAGAAGGGGTGTTTTTATTGTTTTTATGGATGTAACTCGAAAAATTAACCCTCATTACCGATGGAATAAAAACTCTCACCCTCGGGATGACATTTTTTTGAAACATTTTAAGTGATTACATTTGCAAATTAGCTGAAATACTATGGGAATTTCTGAATTTATTAGATGTATTAAATTACGTACCGCTGTATTCTGGTATGTCATAATTATTATACAATGGAATACCAACTCCATATGTCAGTATTTGAAAACATACTCCAAAAGTTGAATTTAAAAAAAAGTTGAATTTTAAACCTTGCTCCAAAAGTTGAATTTTAATAAAAAGTTGAATTTTAAAAAATAAAGTTGAAATTTCAACTCAGTTGAAAATAGAACTTCTCCCCTGCCGACCGACTGAGCTTTCCCAAAAATAAAACAGTAACCTGTCAGCCTGTTCTATATCGACATTAGTTTATTGTTTCGGTTATACTTAACAGTACGCAGTCGGCAGTATACAGGTCTAATAACGTGTCACTGTAGGTAGGCCTACTGGCCTATACTGCTCCTTTCAGCCTTTCCCAAAATTGAGAATATAACAATACAGCAATACGGCTGTACGGCGGGATATTAATTGATGTGTTTCCTGGAGAGCGGAATATTTGGTCGGCAATCGTAATAAATAAATAATAAAGTAATAACATACAGACAGATATGTTGCAGACATAGGCCTACTAATAATACATATGTGCAAAGCTTCTTCCCATATATTAGTTCTCTTTTGGTCGCTGGATGCACATATCTCTGCATCTATCAATCCTTATCTTAAAATGCTTTGAAGTACAGTAGGCCCTATAGTATTGTTGTATATCATGCACCATATCATTTTAAAATACAAATCAGATTTTTGGGTTCTGCACTTAAAATCAGTCAAAATCAAATTAAACGAACAGTTCCTGATATAATTAACCAAAAGTTAAGTTTTGTGGCCAATTATTGATATCGTACCAAATGGCGCTTAGGCACAAATTAGTGATGCTTGTGCAAGCATTTCCCATGGGGTTGTGATGAATTTTTTTTTACTAAACATAGTTTGAATGGTTATACAATGCTAAAATCGAGATTAACTGAAAGAAGATGCAGGGAGGTAGACCTACAAAATGTTAATGCCAATATTTCAATATGTCCTTGACGTAATCAATTGAATGATCGATTGATGAGTTGTGCAGGGCTTAAGCTTTTGTGTGATATCTCGAGAACTACTAGCTTAGCACTTGTTTTGAAGGTATCTACACCCACTAAATCGATGACTGCGGTTCAAATAAGCCTAAAATTAACTCGGTACGACCAACAGAAGCCTTCATATCAGCAAACTCTATTATATTCTTCGCGCGCGATCAATCGGTGACCAGACACTCAACTTCAGAGTTATAGTTCATATGCGTACCTCTGGTATTTTCGTATTGCAAAAATAAGACTATAAGTATGAAATACCCTATGTTATTGAGATATTGTTTATTGTTTTGGTTAGAAAATCCCACCACTGTAACCTGCTCCTTTCCGTTAACACTAATGCTAGCGCATGGACTACATTTGTAGTCAAGCCACTTTCAACAACTCTCCCCTCATCAACTTCTAATGCCTTGAAGGTGGTGCTTCATCTATCTGTAGGAAAACTCGTTTTCTATTGGATAATGCGTTTATATTATTGTATTTCCTGGCCAATGCCTGAGTTAAATGGTTAATTAATGTTGTTTAGCATATGGACTACATTTGTAGTCACAGTGTAGTATAAGGGATTTTGACAAATTTAGTTTAGTCATTGTCTTTATAAACCGTAGAGGCCCAGGGGCACCTGTCTGTATTCTCTAAATATATTCATACAAATATGCAGAATTTAATTCTGGATAATACTGTCTGACTGGAGGCCTAAATTATTACTTTCAGAAGCAAATTTAGATACAGTACTGAGGTAGAGTTGCCGACCTGTTACTAACTAACCTGCCACATTTAGCCTGCTATAAGTGATACAAATACAATGACAAACTATAATCGGCTATTGTTTGAAAGCTATTTTCCTGATAAACGTGACCGTGATTTTTTGGAGACGGCTATTGAAACTATAAACGTACAGCACTGGCTTGATCTTGGTGATGAGACACCGGAACAAGATGAAGAAAATGGCACACAAAATGATGGAATCGAAAATACAGTTGATATTTGTAATATGGCAACGGGAACAGATATTAGAATTTCTGATGATGATGTTGAAAATGTGGTTGGTATCAGTGTCATTTTGGATGATGATGAGGCTGGTGATCTCAGCAGTGCTTCGGATTTTGACATGGAAACCACTCCATTTGACTGTAGTGATTTGAGCGACAGTGATACGAGTTCAGGTAATACTCTGCCTGCTGTCCACCCAATTTATGTGGCAAAGTCAGGTGCAGAATACACCACTGTGCAACCCCCACCATGCAAGCGTAGTAAACAAGATATTATCCGTTTCAGACCAAGAGCCTTAGTCAATCCTGCAAGTGAAACTGAAAGTTTTGGCCTATACTTTACTGAAGAAATCCTTTATATTGTACTCCAAGAAACAAATAGACGAGGGAGGATATTGTTTTCAATAAAAAATCCCGGAGTGTCTGTCAGTAGATTCAAGGCTTTCTCATGCATAGAGCTTCGTGCAGGTATAGGTTTGCTGCTTCTAGCCGGTGTATACAAAAGTTCCCACCAACAGCTAACTGAGTTATGGAACCCGATTCACGGTCCTCCAATGTTTAGAGCCACCATGGGTTATAATCGTTTTGTTAGTCTCATTCAATGCCTACGTTTCGACAATAAAGCTACTCGAGGAGAACGTTTGAAAACTGATAAGTTTGCTGCTATACGAGATGTATGGAACATGTTTCAGGATACTTTGCTAAAGTACATCATACCTGAAGAGCAATTAACGATAGATGAACAGTTGCTTGGATATAGAGGACGAATGCCAGCGCGTACGTACATGCCACGGTCCTACGAATTACCGCAAAAGACCGCAAAAGACCAAAAAAGACCGCAAAAGACCACAAAAGACCGCAAAATACCACAAAAGGC
>JAUCBJ010002185.1:0-25143 GCA_032718475.1 Nemertoderma westbladi | reverse complement strand
AGTCCTGGCGATTATTGATTAATTCAAAATGTGACTGACAGAAAATCGAATTACTTAACTGCATTCACTTGAGTGAGTTAATGGCAAGCCAAATTTTCAAATGCATTTTTGGGTAGAGTTCATCCATGTGCATTACCAAAAAAAATTACTTGGTGTAATGTTTGTTAATAAAAAAATTATTAGATATTTCGCAAACGTGACTGACGGAAGGTAATTAGGACCACTTTTTGATGACATAGAGACATTCAGAGAGAGAGACTAGCAGAGACATTCCGAAGTAATTTTAACTTTTTATAGTCAGATAATTGTTTATAGACAATATTAGTAATATAATAGATTTATTTTTGTTATTTTTTTTATTACTGTATTACTATTATATTTTTTACTGGTATATTATATAATATTTATTTATATATATGTATAACTAATCTTTACTATTATTTTCTGTGACACGGAATTTCCAGCAGTAGTTTGCAAAACATTTTTTTGGCAGGAAGGCTTATTGAAATTGCAAGATTCTTTTTTTGTGAAATAGTCTACTGAAGTGGTGCTTCTAAAATATACTTCCATTTGCATGATAAAACTTTTTAGCCTCCCGCACTAAATATTTAGTTAAAGTGTTGTGCGGTCTAATTTTGTGGGTAATAATACTGTAATGATGGGCAATTTTATAGATCTCTATAAATTTTATTTTAAAATATATTGGGGTTATTAAAAAATGAAACTTTCATTAAAATGAAATTATTATGGGCCCAGTTTTTGATAAAAAATTATGTGTCAAACAAGACTCGACGATATGTCTTTATAAACATAAGACATAACATAATAATAGCAAGATAAACATGTCTTTTAAAGATAAATAATTTCATTTAAAATATGTTATATATGGGGAGGTGGAGGGGGGGGGGGGGGGGGGGGGGGTTAGCTGAACAAATCGTAGCGTTATTTATGTACGGCCCCTTAGATGTAGATATCTTCACCTTCAGACACTTACGGCCGTTATCATCTGGAGGATCGACCTTGGTACTACATATGGCCTAGTGTTTGGAAACCTCCTGGCGTGAACAGGTGTGGTGGTTACGCTTTCATAACCCTCTCTACCGAACTCTACAAAAATATCTTATCTCAACAATACACAATGTTTTTGAGTATAGAACATCGCCGTGACATTTACAAAAGTCGACAAACCACCCCCACGCCCTCCCCCCTCCCTATTCTGTCACAAAATGTCACGCAAGATCGACACCCCCCTCCCCCCCCCCCCCCAGTGCGTGGCGTACTTTATGAACGCCCCCAAATTTGCTTTTTGGAGAAGTATGTATTTCAAAATGTTGACTTCCAAACGAGTAACCCACCCCCCTTAAGCGAATGATTCTGGACTTGAGAACATTGCTAAGCTTGCAAAGTGTATGGCTGTCAGAGTGATTTGGGTCGGCTATGTTTCAAGTCAGTAGATATTTGTTGCAGAATGTTACCATAATGCTAGCATAATGCTGGGGTCTGCATTTAATATTCTTACAATTTGCTTGCATAATGCTGGAATTAATGCTTGCAAAATGCTAGCATATAGACAGGGTAAGGGTATGACATCTGTGCTGGCAAAATGTTAGCACAAATGTTGCAGAACGTTGCTCGCAATATGCTAGCACCGTTTTAACTGGGTGTGTGGTAGTAGTATCAAAGTAGTACCGAAGTAGTGATAGTAGTATCGAAGTAGCACTAAAAATTGATTTCAATGTAATTGAAATCGTAACTGAATAATTTCAGGTACCGGTAGCTAATGTATTTTGCTAGCTAGTAGATTTAATTAGCTGGTGAAACAAAACTAGTAAAACTACAGTATATTAATATTAAATATAAGAACAACATGGTATAGCTGTATAGCCTACCGACTTGTAAATTTACTTGGATTAGACACAAACTTTGGTGATTATTTATAGAAATTGATGTAGCTGGTGTTTGTTATGGCAGCCACCGGCACTGTGTATTCCTAAAATATAAAATAATGTCTGGTTTATATGATACATGAGCTAAGTATTATGATATAATATGAATATATTTTTATGTTTTTATCACCAGCGGAGAGGAATATCTTAACGGCCCTTCGTAAAGAACATGTGCAACCTAATATTAATGATAATGTTGTTGAGGACAGAGAGCATAGCATGTTGCTAGTGAAAATGAAAATGATGAATAATGAAAATGGATGCATGCGCAGTTGCTAAAATTCGGCTTTATTGTGCATTGCACATTATTGTGATACTCTTGAACCTAGACTTGGAACTGGTCGATGGGAATGCCTCATTATACCATATACACTGGCCAAGTAGGTAAAGTGTGAAAACTTCACCACTAAATACACAAACTCTCACAAAACGTTTATTATATTTGATCACTACAGTCACACAGTACTAAATATTATGAGAGAGAACGGAGACAGAAAAATACAAAAGGAAGCGGAAAACAATACGATTTGAATCCAGATACATTCACACTCAGTCATATCACACACTCAGACACATACAGACTCAGTCATGAAATGTGAAAACAGCAAAAAGCAACTCATTGATATATTATGCAACCACGCCTACGACCACAAGGATTCAAATCTGTGCTTAGTGGGTGAAAATAACTCGGAATTCAAACATGAGGAAACAGATGTTATAATCATTAGTTATATGTTGAAGTTTATTAATGAATTTAATCATATCCAGATTACTGCGGATGATACGGATATTTGTATATATGTATATTTGTACATTTATTGTTCTTTTTTTGGAATATGAAACCAGCTACAAAAATAACTTTGAAACGATTCTCAGGAAAAGTTATTGACATAAACGCAACAGCTGCAACATTAAAGGAAGGATAAGTGTCACAGTCTGCTTGCTTAACATTGCTTGACAGGCTGTGATACAGTTTCATTTCATTTCCGTAAAGGAAAGACAGTAAAGGATCATTTCTATGTAATATGTAAGAACTGTATTTAAATAATAATAATAATTGAATTATTATTATTATTTGCAATTATATTATTATTGAATGTTTAATGTTTCTATTACATTGAATTAAATTGAATTTTATTGAAATGAAATGAATTATTTGCTTGTTAGAAAGTTTAATTTTTCTATTATGTTGAATTAATTAATTACAATATCCAAGATTCATAAAATTACACTGATGATGGTATATTTAAATTTGATTCATGGGAGAGGTGTGTTTCAGATGCGGCAGGCAGTTCATCATAGTGTAACTCCACATATTAAGTGTCCACCTGTGAAATGTGTTATATCTTTTTACAACAAAGAATATTTCAACATTTTGAACAGCAATACCACACACAATTTATATCTTAAAAATGTATAATAATAATTTACTTGAACATTCTTTAGGGGCATCACCATGATGAACCCAACACTATAGGTAACTTACATACCTTGAGCATAGAGTAATCATGTTGCAAACTATACCAGCATACAAATTCACCTCGAATAGGACATGTCTTGCCAGTGTTTTACACAGAATACATAATATCTGCGACTATCTAAGTTTGATTTCCAAGCGAATAACACAATAATGATGGTGTATTTATACTAAATTATTCCCATAGTTTTTATTCATACCTACTGTATGGGCACGACCTAGAAGGACACGCTTAAGGACACCCTATAGGCCTACTGTACTTTTCCTTCTCTTATTGACAAACTAATATTGTAGGAAGGTGCCATATATATTTGCTATTGATTATCAACTGAATCAAGTCAATTACCCTTTAAAGCACAGATTTTGCCATCCCCTCCAGTGTTACTATCCATGCGCATACACGGAACAACTTGTTTCTGCAACTTGTTTCTGAAACTTGTTGCTGGACCCCTCACACACAGAAACTTGTTTCTGCAATTTGTTTCTACAACTAGTTTCTGAAACTTGTTTCTGTAAATTGTTGCTGGACCCCCCTCGCACACAAGAAACTTTTTGATCAAGCACCATTTTCTTTAGCAAAAGTTGTATTAAAAGCTATATAAAAATAACCAAAAGTCATATTAAATTTTGCAAAAGTTATACAAAAATTCGCAAAAGTTATTAGTTCCTAAAAGTTATATGGGCATTTCCATGGAAATTGGGACACATTAACTCAAAATAAAACGACACTGAAAACACTGTTTTAGTAGCCTATCTGTAGTAAAAATATGTGAATTTTCTGAATTTGCAAAAATTATTTGCAATTTCCGAAGTTTTGATTGACAATTAGTCCAAAATTTGGACACCCGATAATTTTTCTAAATTTGGTATCAAAAATTTCATATTTTGAAGAGCTTGGAATTCAAACTGGAACAGCAAAAGTATACATTGTTTGGTACCAACGTAAAGCCTGGGATCTGTAAAATTTAACGGCATGAACTTTGAGATATAGTACCTTACCAGATCTCATTTAATACAGAAATAGCCTTCCCCTCCTCAAAATGTAACGTCCGACACTTTTTTTGACAATTCTTTCTCTGATTTTTTTCCTAATAGCCAATTGACAAAATAGTTTTCTTTCTCTTCATGCCCACGCAAGATGGCGCTACACTATCACAAGAATGGTTAACATGAAAAGCAATGCATTGAACTATGGCCAATTAAAGAGGTGTAACGTCCGACACTATGTAACGTTCGACACTGTTCGTGTATTGGTTGAAACGTGTCTCTTCCCCCATTGCAATAATGATATTCATACTTAATTGTTTTAGTGGCAATTTTGAAGTGTGTTTGAAGAAAGATGAGGTGCACTGCTGCAGTAGGCCTACTGTTAAGTAGGCCTTTCCTGTATTATACTGCACATGTGTCAAATGCCCACATTTATAATGTACTTATAGAAAAAATATCCAGTAGGATTAATACATTTACAGAAGTATCGCATGTCCAGTCCATTGAGATTTACCCGTCGATAACTAATAGAGAATACAGTAGAAAACAAATACAGGTAGCTAATAACCAATAATATAAAGACTAATAAAAAAGATGCCGAAGTCAAACGCTCAGAAGTGTAGAGAACGCAGAGAACGGCAAAACCTCAAAGCAATTGAAGATGGAAAGTTAGCTGAATTGAAACAAAAGGAGGCAAAAAGAAAACGATTGGAAAGGATAAAAATCAAATCGGCTGTTAAAAATGGTTCGGCTCGAGAGAAAGCTGCTGCTCAAAGGAAAGTAAACAAAGAACGACACCAATGCTTACTCCGTGTAAGAAAACATCGCCTCACCAAACGCTTAGAAGCTGTCACTCTGAAATCGCAGGCTGCAATCAGACGAGCAAGTGGAAGAGCACAGCGATCATTACCATCAAACAAGGAAATGCGTAGAATAGTCATCGAGCATTTGTACAGTAAGCACATTATACCATGTTCTTCTAAGGCAAGTGGTGAAGATTGGCCCATTCGACATCGGAACTGTTTGTCACTAGATACCAAGAGAAATGTGGAAATGTTTTATTGCCTTGACGAGATTAGCTCGGTCTCACCAGGCCGGAAAGACTTTAAAATTTTGCGCTTTGCCGGAAAGAATAAGGTTGTCAAGCAGAAAAGGTACTTACGGTACACATTACACGAAACATATTCGTTATTTAAACAAGACTTTCCGATGCCAGCATCGGAAAGTCAAAGTTTGCTGAGCTACGCCCTCCCTATGTTCTGCCATCAAAGGAAACGAAGCACAATGTTTGCCTGCGCCTCATTCACGAAAACTTTAAATATAAGGTTAAGTCAATTGCTTCTATGATCTGTAGAGTACCAAGGTATGCAGATACGGATATGATCTGCAGTGATAAGGAAGACACCTATAATTGTTGTCATCAACGCTGCGACGATTGTCATAATAAACAACAGTTTGCGGTTAAAAGCGGTATCAATACTGAGGAAATTATTAGTTACAAGGAATGGTCCACAAAAGGCGGAAAGTTCAGTATGGTTCTGCGAGAAATGCAATTGAAAATGTTAGTAGATACTTTGAATAGGAAAGAAATTCCTGAATTTTTGAATCATGTTTATATTAAGAGAAAAACTCATGAAAACTTCATTTCTATAACAACATCTGAGAAGGAAAATACAATGGGAATGCAATGCGACTTTGCCCAGAACTACACCGCAGCTTATCAAGATGAAGTACAGTCGGCTCATTGGAATCCACCGCAGGTTACAGTATTTACAGCTTGCTGTTGGTACAAAAAAGAAGCCACCAGATACGTAATAGTTAGTGACGATAGAACACACGACAGGTATTGTGTGTATGCTTTTATAAGTATAATTCTTGATTTAGAAATACAGAAGAATCCCCTAGTTAAAAACGTGCAAATGTTTTCGGATGGGGCATCTTCTCAATTCAAAAACAGATTCAACATTGCCAACATCTGTAGGCAGCGCGAAGATCATGACTTGGATTCCTTTGTTTGGAATTATTTTGCATCGTATCACGGGAAGGGGGCTGTGGACGGTATCGGGGCCACTGTTAAACGTTACGCCTGGAATAAAGTCAAGACTCGCCAGAGTACCATTAAGTCTGCCTCCGATTTTGTCAATGCGGTTAACGATGAGATAAAAATTCGGACCATAGAATGTAAGAACATAGACAAGACAACAGATAACGAGTTTTATCTGAAGTTGAACACAATAAAGGGTACTCGTTCTTTTCACTATGTTGAATGCAACCGAAATCTGCCAAGTAATATTGTCTGTAAACGATTCCCTCAATCTGCCAAAGGTCGCGATTTTGTCATCACCGCGCTGGAAGAAGGAAATCTGGCAACCGATGGCTCGCCCGAGATAGAAACGATCAATATAGTGGTGGAGCCCCCATGCGGCAGTCCGTCGGAGAGTAGTGGACACGAGGAAACGCCATCATTATCAAATGATTTAGATCGATTGTCTGAACTGAATTCTGATGAATCTAGCGATGATCCGGGAAGATCTTTAAATAAAGGTGACTGGCTCTTATTATCTGTGCCTTATGATAATAACTCAAGTGTCTCAAAGAACTATGTGGGACACATCGTTGAAGTCTCGGACTCAGAGGTCTATGTGGAATATAAGAAGAGAATTCTATCTAGTCACAAACTATCAGACACGATCTGTGTTGTTTCGTGCGATCCAAGAGAATATGGATCTCATCTGTTTGATACAATTATGAGAAAACTACCTCCACCAATGACTGCAGGAGGGACAGCGAGAATGCGCAGTACTCATCGCTTTGAAGTCAGTGCGTTTGGCGATGAAGATCTGCCTAGGTTTTAGAATAAAGGGACTTATACATAGAACAACTGTAGATAATATCTAAATTTGTAACGTCCGACACCAGTGTCTGTAACGTCCGACACCATTCCTCATCGCTTACATTGTAGTTTACATTGTTTGTGGTTCCCATTTGAAGTAGCAGACCCCACAATCTTAAAAAAAAGAAGGTTTGTTTTTGTTTCCAGTGGCACATCGCCTTTATAGCTCCAATCGGCATCATTTAAGAAGCAATATAAAAATCTAGCAAAAAATTGTGTCCTTTTTGGGTAACGTCCGACACCTTTTTTTGAAATCCAAATGCTTATACAGGCACGCAATATTCAGTAGTGACTATATAACAGTCCAACACTTCGATAAATTTCCTCAATTTCAAATGCTAATACGATCTCTGAAAATTACTTTCTTAAAATATATTAACTGAAAACATGATCATTTTTAAAAATGTTGTAACGTCCGACACTATGGAATTGCCCATATAAAAGTTTAAGGGATATTTATTTCCTCACTGTTTAGGTGTAGTTGATGGAAAGCACATTAAAATTATAAAGCCAAATGGATCTGGAAGTGAATACTTTAATTTCAAAAAGTATTTCTCAATCATACTACTTGTCGCAGTTGATGCAGGAAGAATAATAGCCTACGATTTAGGTAAGCCAGGATCAGTGGGAGACGCATCCATTTTCAATCAATCACATATTAAACATCTTTTAGAGGCCAGAGATGGATCTATTCCGGAACCTGCCCCAATTACTGAAGGATTGCCACCCACTTTGTTGGAGATTATGTTCTTGCATTAAACTCGGGCATAATGAAACGTTACGCAAGGCAAGAACTACCGATATCGAACAAGAACGCATATATAATTACAGATTATGTAGAACACGAAGGGTAGTAGAAAATGCTTTCAGTAAGATGGTCTCTCGTTTTCGCCTTTTACTTACAACAATACCTAATGCACCATATAATACAGTCTCAATAGTGCGGTGCATGATTGCTTTACACAACTATTTATTCACGGAATCAGCTTCACATATTTATTAATAATAATAATAATTCCTATTTAATAAAACAATAAGAGAACATTTTAATAAATTGGCTAAAATTTTATATAATTATAATTGCAGAGAATGTATTACTTCATCATTTTAATGCCTTGTCTTACAATTATTTATAGGTGAACGCATTAATTGGCCGGGCTAAAATGATAATGACATTTGACAGTGTATTTAATATTTAAATAAATATCTATTACCAAACAAACCGGCACCAATACTGTGCGTGTTAGAAACTACAATATAACAAAGTTTTTGTAGTCATTTTGCGAAACAACCATTGCTATGGCAACTGGAATTAAGTATGCTGACCATTCGCAAGCTCATACTCGATATAGTGGGGGTATGTGTTTTTCCCATGACAATAGGTTTGTTCGTTCTTACAATGAGACACGTAATAACTTGTTGCTATGGTAACACGAATTCATAATATTGATCATTCGAAAGCGGACACTCGTTATAGTGTGTAAAATAATTAAATAATAAATGTAATAAATAATAAAATAAATGTAAATTAAAATATATTAGTTATAGTTTAATTGTCGATACTATAAAACTACAGTACACCCCGAATCGGTGTATCGTTCTTTCCACGTTATATGTGACCAGGAACATAGACAAATGATTATATGAACCCCGAGATCTGGGAAGAGGGAATAACAGTTAAAAACTACAAATTGACCAACGCCGAGAGAGAATCATTTGGCCTACGCCCGCGGGTACAACACCGCCACCGCCAGGAAACCCAACATGTGACGGCGACAGCCCCTCGTGTAGATGGTAACGGAGCGGATTGACAACCAAACTCTAAAAGTAAAATCAATGTTTCGCTGTGGAATGTGGAAGGATGGAACTACCTACAAACAAATCTAAACCCTAAAGAACTATTTAGTAACTCTGACATACTATTACTAACCGAAACGTTTCAAGTAGAAGAAAATATTTGCAGCGCCCCATATAAACCTTTCGTCCAACCAGCAAAAAAGAATCAATATGGCCTCCCCATCTGGAGGTCTAATTGTCCTAGCTGTTCCAAAATTAGATCCTCAACTACTTATCAAAACAAATGAATACATGGCAATTAAGACAATGGCTGGAATTTATATTGTCTTCTATTTTACCCCCGACACTCCTGTAGAAGAAGTAATATTTGCAATAAACGAATCACTAACATACACAGATGCTGATGACACAATAACTCTTGGTGGGGATTTCAACTGTCGAATCGATTCGGGGGATAGGGGAAACGACCTGACAGAATCACTCCAAGATATTGGGTTCGAGTTACTCAATAATCCGAAATTAAAGACATATATCTCTCCCCAGGGCGAGAGTACTATAGATCTTCTCTATATAAGAAACCCCACTTCCCACCGATGCACAAACATCACGGTCAGCTTAGAGAGCAATCCTATCAGGAAGCACCAGAAAATGCATCTATCAATGGAGTACTTCAAAGAAAATGGTGAATGTAACCCAGAACCTGTTTTTCGAAGTAGTAGGACTCTGAACCTTAACCGCTTTGAGCAGGAACTTAATGAAGTCATGATCGAATTCTTCTTAGAAAAGGAAGACATTGACGCAGCGACAGCACACCTAACAGAAACAATAAACTCTGCGTCATGCCCCCCCAATAAAGTCTCAGACCACCACAATAAACCATGGTTCGATGACGAGTGCAGGACTTGCAAGCACCAACTACTTGAGATGATGGCCAACCGCCAAAACTCGCCTGCTAACAATGACCTGTACTGGGCGAATAGGAAGAAATATAAAGCCTTACTGAAAAACAAGAAAATAGCGTATGAGGAAGAAATGCTACTCGAAAACTTAAAACAGGCGGAGATCAAACCTTGGATGATCTTCAAAGAGGGGAAACTGGCGAAATCAATCCCCATAGAACCAGCAACTCTGAGGACCCACTTCGACAATTTATTGGGTGTAAGACTGGACCCTCCCGGAAGCAGCACCCCACCTTCGCCATCTGAACAGGAGAAATCTGTTGAAGATTGGTACAATGAGCCAATCAGAGAACAAAAGGTAAGCGATGCTATACAGAACTCTGCATCAAAGAAAGCCTGCGGCCCAGATGGAATATTTTACGAACATTTAAAAGCTGCAGGTCCCCTCCTAATTACAATTATAACTATGCTTATTCCCCAGAAGTTAGTTATTTTCCCAGTTATTTAACCCGCGGGCAGGAAACAACCCGAGGGCGAAGCCCGAGGGTGTTCCTGCCCAAGGGTTAAATAACTGGGAAAATAACTAACTTATGGGGAATAAGTAAGTTGTTACACATGTACTGTGGTATGCATTTCGATTATTTTTATCCCTTAACAACTATTTACAGATTCTAAAATGGCATTGTTTGGGGGGAGAGTTTACAAAATGGGGCTTGGAAAGTTTTGGGGGTGTTTATATTGATTTTGCCCAAGGGCATTGGAAAATTTTCGTTGTGTTTCACTTTAATTCATTAATTGCATAGGTGTTATTTTGCCCAAGGGAATAATAACACCCAAGCTCCAAAGGTAAAATATTAGGCCTACTGTGTCATGTGTGTTGTATAGCTCTATGCTTAATTCATCCAATCGCCGTAAGATTCGATCATCAAAAAAGCACCTGAATTTGTTAGTGAAAATTGATGTCAAACTTATTTAAATGGTTTACATTCTAAAATTCCTATTTTCTTACATTGGCCGCTAGGAGTAACTTTGCATAAACTTCAAATTGGATATATAACTAAATTGGCTGAATTAATTGAATAGTATTTTTGGTGGACATGTCATGTATCCACTAGCCACAGAAGGGGGGGTGTATATCGTTCACATTAAATACATTTATTAGTATAAATAATTATTTAGTACTTAGGAAAATGTTAATTAATTTAATGGTTTTGGAATATATGATGTTATTAAGAATATATATTATATGTTTATGAATATATATATATATATATATATATTACATACTATTGAGTTTCGGATTTTGCTCAAACTACGTGGAAAGCTACAAACATTTTCTATTTAGATGCTCTTTCAACACATGTAATAAAGTTTAAGAAATTCCACGAAAAATATTTTCCCATTTACATTTTTCGCCGGGAAAAGTAAGTTCAATGCAATCCTAGGCCTACTGTATGATTAACTATTATTCCCTAGGGAAAAAAAGTAGGTACTTCTTTTTCTCCACATTTTGAGCTATATTTAAGTTAACTAAATAGTAACATTATAAGAATAATATTAATATTCCCATAGTAACGGGTTGTTATGCCAGTTTTAAAAGAATGATGTCACTTAGAGTCGACCAACACCTACCTCCGCTCCACTATATCAAAGTATGGTCTAGAAAATGTAGTTTTGGCTAAGAACTGCATAGAAGTAAAGTAAAGTTATATTTAAACGTGTAAGAAGAAACACACAAGGCAACAACCCAAAGGCTCCATTCTCTTGGCTATTATCTGTAACGCAGGGAAGGCACCACACTACTCCCAAGGTCGAGTACTCTGGTTATCTAACCATATTCTTTACTCCTTAACTCATGACAGGTTGCCATTAGCCTACAGTACAACTGGAAGCTAGCAACAATTTGGCTGTTCTGGGGCTTGAACACCATACATTCCGCTTAGAAGACCGGTTAATACTTTTTTTTACTTTACTTTAATATTAAAACGTTTCAATGTCTGTATTAAAAAGGAAAAGGCAGAAAGGGGCGAACGTATTTAAACGACATTCTTAGATATCTTTTTTTAACATTTAGGAGGAAGGAACTGGAGAAACGCCTCACTACCTGCCTAGTACGGTACCTTGCAGCCTATATAAATACAGGCCAAACTAGACCTACCTGCAGGGCTGCAGGCTGCAGACCTGGTACGGAGCAACTCTGGACTGTGACACTATGTAGGCCTACTATACCGGTACCTCTTAATTTGCCATGGAAATTGAAAGTTTAGTCATAGGTCAGTGCCGTCAGTATAAGTCGTCAGTATGAGCATGACAATGAGGTGATTAATGAGACATAAATAGGCCTTGCTGTCTAGTGGAGCACAGCCCAATAATAATGAAACATGAAATACAAAACGCCCAGTAATAATGAAACATGAAGTACAAAACTAGTTGGTGGTCTGAATACCTGATTTACACCTGATGTGACACACAACAGACCTAAGACGAGTACAGCAGCATTACCGGTTCCTATGTTTGTATGTCAGTATGTGGTGTCACGATAAACACTTAACTACTAAGAGGGAATAACATGGTTATTTTGCCCTAGGGCAAAATAACTTTTTTGTCCGTAGCCCAGCATTAGGGATAGTTATCATCCCGCTAATAAATGTGTAACAACTCTCCTTTTCAACTTCTGCCTAAACATGGGCGCAATCCCACTGTCATGGACATGTAGCATCATCAAGGCTATATACAAGGGGAAAGGGAGCCTGATGGACCCAAATAACTATAGAGGTATCGCTCTTATCTGTGTTTTCCTAAAATTATTAACCTCCATACTAAACAAACGGGTTCAACGGAACATATCCCACCTGTTCCCAGATGAGCAATATGGACTTATACCAGGGAGATCAAATATGCAAGCAATAAGGAAACTTGTCTCAGATATTAACAAAGCCCTTCACTCAAAAGAAGACCGTGTAATGTATGTAGCCTTTGTTGATTTTAAAAAGGCATTCGACCTAGTGAACCGAGCCTTGCTCCTTGGCAGTATATAACGATTTCGAAATAAAGGGGAAATTATTCGGCTTCATTAAGGCATTATTAACAAATACAATAAAAATATCCGACGGTTTCAGCCTATCAAAACCGATCACACAGTTGCGAGGAATTCTGCAAGGAGACTCATTCTCCCCAACTTGCTTCATAATTTTTATTACCAGCCTCGCAACTGCACTCCGTGCAATTGATTCATATTCTTTGCGGACGATCTAGCCTTTTATTCTTCGAATCCACAAGTTATCCAACGCGGTCTTGATGTCCTAGAAGAATGGTGTATAAATAATTCAATGGAAGTGAACCTCTCTAAAACAAAAATAATGAAGTTCCGTAAAGGTGGCCGGCTGTGTATTAACGATAAATTCTACTACGGGGGAAAAGAAGTTCTCATCTGCAATGAATACGAATTATCTTGGCATAACCTTGCAACCGACCCTCCTTATCGTAAACCCCACGCTATTCAACCCTACAGCATTAGACCAATATCGCTCTTACCGAACCGAACGCACAGAAAACTTCAACCGGCAGGGTTACACAAGGGGCCCAGCCTTCACAACTTCGAGTTGGAAATCCTCACAGCAGAGAAACCGGCACACTGTCACCAGGGCAACCGCCCATGGGTTTCACTACCTCATCTGCTTGACCTGCACCCCTTTCCACGAGCTGTCATCGCAATGTATTTGTAAATATTGTAAGAACTCAGCCGTGGACAGATACCACGCTCGCAACTGCGATTGCTGCCCCTCTCTGACAGAACTGGCCAGCCACCCATATCATTAAAAGAAAATTGGTTCACCACAGCCATGAGACTTTGATATTCGTACTGAATCGTATTTCATTCCAACTAATTGTAAAATTTTTTTAATTAATTTTAAACTTATTGCTCCACCTGTATATTGCTATTTTTAACAAATTTTAAAAGAATAAACCTTTTAGTCGAGTAGACGCTTGGTACATTTTACTGACGAACCGTTCTCCAGTATATGACTGCAATTTTATTTGCTCATGATGTTGTTCAACATTATAACAATAAATTTTCGCTATAAAGACTTTGGGAAAGGTTGAGCAATTTTTTTTATTGCCGTTTGTTTGGAGGATAAAATCATAACAAAATTACCAAAAAAATGTTAATCTATGTAGAGAATGTGTTAGCAACAACATTAAACATTCTAGAATATTATGTTTTTATGATTCAAAACATTGCAGTAATAAGTTATATTTAGTTAGGCAATGAAAATTTATTATGATTCAAAACACTGCAGTAATAAGTTACATTTAGGCAATGAAAATGACCTTAAAGAGAGTTGGAGGCGACGAGTGCTTTTACTAAAATAATTAAAAAATATTGTGATTAATAGTGACATTTAGTTTTGAGAAAGATTGCTTTTATCTGGATCTACCGCCTTATGTAAGGCGTTAGATCCAAAAAATCCAAAAGTTGGAAACGCTAGAATAATGCAGCGATAGCAATATGAGAAAGGACTTTTGCCATTTGCGAAACAAGATTGCCACGAGACGAAGAATTACAGTAGCTGGAAATTTGAAGATTCCGTTGGATTTGGGAGATGGTGAGCTTGAAGACCTAACTATTTTGGGAACCCGATTCTAGCGAAGTTGTTACGTCAATTTTAAAGGTAATATACTTAATGTACACCACCATTTAATATATAGAATATTGTATAATACTTATATTTAAAAAGATTTGTATTTTCGCTTTACAATTGTTGTTAGAAAAGAATTTTAAAACGTCTCCATCACCACGGCCCTATCAAGCATTATTGTTCATTTTATAATACTTTTTATGTAGCTATTTTTAAGTTTTGATACATATTAGTATATATAGCACTATTTTGCTGTATTATGTATGTACTACCGGTACTGAAATACTGAAACTGCAAGAACTGCAAATTACTGCACTGTCAGACTGTGAACTGTTGCGTATGCCTACCATTAACCCTGGTGGGGGCGTTCCTGCTAACCCCGTACTGCAGGGTGTGCTTTCCACACCTCGGAATGATATTGAGAATGAAGCGGCTATGGATACTGCATCCTCCCAGTCGCAAACGGGACCGGCCCGTGAACAGTTAACTATCGCTAGTGTCGGTATCGGTATTTCTACTGCTGTTATAATGAACAATTGTCTTGCTACTCTAGTTCAATGTACATCGTCACAGACAGATGAAGTCTCAGTAGAAGTTTTGGTGAAGAATTGCCTCGCTGAGGAGATATATTCAGCTAAACTTTTGTTATTTTGTTTTATTGGTTGCGATTCCGAATGCATTAATCGGAAGGATACGAAGGACAGATCCGCCGCAGTTGCTAATACGCGGGACTTGCTAGAAAAATACCACGAACTAGATGTCTCAGGTAAATTACCAATTATCGTTGTAGAGGCGTTGGAGGTTCTACAGTTACCTACTGTAGCGGCTCGTAGCGGTTTACCTACCGGTAACGGTAAGTCTTCTCTATCTAATGATATCGATATCACAGAGAGAATCGCCACGGTCGATAGGAAATTGGACGACCTTCAGAAATCTCTGATTGATCGATTTAAGAAAATGGAGTCTCAGATTCAGACTCAGGCGAACCCGGCACCGGTACTCGGCACATCGCATCATAATGCAGGTATCCCTCCTCCTTCGCTACTGCCGCAAGGTTCGCGCTCGCCATTGGCTATGAACCCTCCATTGGCCAATCGTTCTTTTCGCGAAGTTGTATCCGGTACAGGTACTACATCCAGCCGTGTTTCACCGAGACTTTCAAGGAGATCTTTACCAGACCGGGGCGGTATCCCCGGTGGATCACCTTTTCAAGGGGAAGTTTCCGCTACTGGTACTGATGGAAGCAATCGGGGGAGGGAGCCAGGCAGTGCTAAACGTCCCAGACACTCACCATCTGCTACGGAGACAGGAGGTGCTGTATCGCAGTCGTATCCACAGGTCGACGAAGATGGGTTTCAATTCCCCAAGCCGCGTCGTTCTCGTCCTAAATTTATCGTTGGGATAGGAAGATCCGGGACCTCTCAGAGTAACGGATCTACTAGTAAATCGTTCAAGTCAAAAGCTGCCCCAACCGAAGTCTTTGTATTCAGGATGGATATAGCAACTACTCCACAAGATATTGTAGATGATTTAGCCGCCAGCAACATTATCACTCTGCTGAAATGCGTTACGAAGATATTGAATGCGGACTCCAAGAATGCTAGCTAGCTTCAGGGTTTCTATCCCCAGCAATCTCATTGAGTCTGCTCTAGATCCGGCTGTCTGGCCTCCAGGGGCCTGTGTTCGTAAGTGGATCTACTATTCAAAGAGGAGGAATGAAGATGCCTATGGACCCGCTCGGTAAATCGAAACTTGCACAATGGCCTTGGACTCTGGTCAATCCCAAAATGGTAGTAAGTTTAATATTATATCTTATAACAGCAGAGGTTTCTCCAGCGACAAAGCTGAATTCGCCAAGTTTTTAGCTACCAGTGCTGATATTTTCTGTATTCAAGAACACTTTGTACTTAAGGATAATGCAAATTACTTAAAACGGTGGTTTAAGCAGGATTTTAATTGTCATTTTCTACCCGCTTACTATGCTGATAACAATGCAACTGGTCAATCCGGTAGGCCAATTGCAGGTTTGTGCTTTTTAATTCGGAAATCGATATCAAAATACGTAATTAATATAGAAACTAATAATAGGCGGTTTCAAGCTATTAAACTTTCATTCCCAAATTGTAGGGATAAGCTTCTGTTTAACTGTTATTTTCCTGTTGATACAAAGCATGTTGATACGGTTTCCGATGAATTTCTAACTATGTGCAATGATATTACAGACATTATTAGAGTCTCAGATACAAGTAATGTAATTTTAACGGGAGACTTCAATGCTGACTTTGCACCCCAAACAGCACATGTAAATCTGCTGCGTAACTTAGTTCGAGATTATAATTTAAATGTGGCATGGGATAAGTATGATGTTGATTACACGTATTTATATGAGACTGATAATACTATCTCAATATCGACATTGGACCATTTTTTGGTCTCAGATACTGTTTTAGATGCGAGTTTTGAGGCCGGCGTTGTCCATTCCGGTGCCAACCTTTCAGACCATAGCCCGGTATATTTTAAGTTTAATGTTAATTTACTTGTTGATAACACGGTTCCGAGAAATGTTCGGGCGAAACCGAATTTCTCTTGTGCTAACAGTGATCAGCAGGATTTATTTAAGCAGACATTGAGTAACCGGTTAAGTAGTCTTAATTTGCATTGTAATTCATGCAGTAATGTTTTGTGTGTAAACCCCTTACATATATCTAATATTGATGAGTATGCTAATGATATTGTTAATGCTTTAAATGAAGCCGCTGGAGTTTTGCCGCAAGCCGGTGGGTCAAATGACCATGCGAATGCAAATTTTACATTACCGGGCTGTAACGAACACGTTTGGCCTTTCCGTGAAGAAGCCATTTTTTGGCATAGCGTTTGGGTCTCTGCCGGACGTCCGAATGCTTCGGTAGGCAACTTATTCCACATGCAGCGTTCATCTAGAGCGCAGTACCAGTATGCTGTTCGGCGTTTACAACGCCAGGTGGATACAATAAATAAAGATAAATTGTTACATGCGTGTCTTAACGATCCCAGTTCTAATTTATTTTCAATAATTAATAAATTGCGTGGTATTAATTCTAATAATTGTAGTTCTAATGTAGATGGGGTTACTGATAATGTTGATATTGCGAATCACTTTGCTTCGATTTATACGAATTTATTTAACCAGGGTTATGAGTCAGATACTTCATCCATTGAATATAAAATTAATGAAGTGTTACATAATTATAGTAGGAATGAACGCGATATTATTACGCCACACTTAGTATCATTAGCTCTGAATAAGCTAAAGGTTGCTAAATCTGATGTAGAATCCGATTTTAATTCGGACTGCTTAAAGAATGCTAACTCTGATTTGGCTATACATCTTTCGTGTTTATTTAACTCATTTTTGTTGCATGGTTATGTACCATTATTTTTATTGAAATTTGCTTTGGTACCTTTAATTAAAGATAAGTTAGGGAGTATTTCAAATTCAGCCAATTACCGTGCTATTGCGATTTCATCACTATTAGTTAAAGTATTCGAATGGGTAATGTTATTGTCACAAGGTGATGCATTCGATCTTGATGAATTGCAATTTGGCTTTCAGCGTAACTCGAGTACCTCCATGTGTACTTGGGCTGCTAAGGAAACAATTGCATTTTATCGTAGATTTTCCACCCCCGTTTTTGGATGCTTATTAGATTTAACTAAGGCATTTGATATGATTGAATGGAAGTCGTTATTCCTAGAACTTTTCAATAAAGGGTTTTCTCCATTGTTTTTGCGTACATTATTATTTATGTATAATGGTCAATGTTGTTTTGTCAAGTGGGGTTCAACATGTTCTAGAACTTTCAGTATTGGCAATGGTGTCAGACAAGGTTCAGTGGCTTCGCCGATTTTGTTTTGTGTTATTATAAACAAATTAATTATTAAACTTAGAGCCAGTGGCCTTGGTTGTCACATTGCGTCCAGATTTGTAGGTGTGTTCGTATACGCTGACGATATTTTCTTAGTGTGCCCGTCAATTAAAGGGTTGCAACAGATGTTAAATATATGTGTCACGTTTGCTGAAGAATTTCATATGTCGTTTAGTACCAACCGTGACGCGGTTAAAAGTAAATCGAAGTGCATCCCTTTTGATTTCAGTTGGAATGTCCCAGTAGCTACTGTTCGTATTCGTAACATTATTTTACCATGGGTTAAAGAAGCGACACATTTGGGAAACATTTTTGATTTTGAGGGCAAATTCTATAAAGATATTTTAAGTAAAAGAGGTAAATTTATAGGTAAATTGAATTGTATTAGACGTGAATTTAGCTTTGCTCATCCACACAGTATCTGTAAAATTCAGCGCATTTTTGCTACAAGTTTCTACGGTAGTAATCTATGGGATATTTGGAGTGATAGTTGTCATAAGCTGATTACTAGTTGGAATATTAACTTTCGTTTAACCTGGAAATTATCTTACAATACACACAGATTTTTTGTTGAGGGGCTTTCAGATTTTCCGTATCCTATGACGATGTTATGCAGCCGCTTTGTTAATTTTGCCACATCAATTTCTAATTGCGCAAAACCTAGTATTCGTTTTCTTGCAAATCTTACATTATACGACTGTAGGTCGATTAGTGGTACGAATCTTAAGCGTATCGCCAATAAATGTATTGTAGCTATTCATTGTGTGACAGCGACAATGTGCAATAATATTTCTTGGTTTGTAAATGATTCTAATTTACCATATATTAACCTTTGTCGTGAATTGGTCAATTGTAAACATGGGGAGGACGATTTATTCGTACCAGGTTTCTCCACAGAGGAACTTAATGATATTTTAAATTATATATGTGCTTCGTAACCTTTAGAAATAATCCCGAAATTATAATTTAAATAGGATTTTTCAATTTTTCATATGTGATACAACGATTGTAAATGTATATCGATTTGATCTAATTTGTAATTATTGTAAACACTTTGTAACTATTTACTAGTTGAACTAGGCGATCGTTATATTGATATTTAGTTGTACTACGTAATTAGCATTATATATATATTCAATATTGTACTACAGTAGTTAGTTAGGCTCATATTCATATTCTTGTGCTTTTCCACTATGTATGCTGTACTATTAGTTGATGTAATGCAATTTAATATGTACGAAATAAATAAATAAATAAATAAATAAATATAAAGGTTCTGGAACATATTGCCGTTACCCAACATTTATACAATATTATTGTATTTTTTTTTAAATATTTCAGATTTTATTTATTTATTTTAAAATATGGCAGATGTTTTTGGTATGATAGAAATATTTTTTCAACTGTATTTATTTATAAAACGCAACATAAAAGAGCAACATTCTCTATGTGAGGCCTAATCCTATATAGAATCATTTTATTGTATATTTTGGCAGCTACCACAAGCAGACAGATCCCACGATAGTTTGTTGGTATACCGAGGTCGCCTTTCTTTCTTGGGGAGAGGCTTTAGTTGACATTTAGTCCAAATTGGTGGTGGATTTTCCCCTTTTAACATCCGGTTGCAATCATCCGAAAATTGTCTTTTTAGCACTCATGGGATTTCACCTAATCCACTCGCTTTATAATTGGACATGCTTTTAATACTTCTTTGGAGTTCGGCAGGTGCCTAGTTGTTTTTCAACCTTGTTGATGTTTTCGGCTGTTCAGTTTTTACTTTGGAGTAGGAGTATCTTAATATCTTTTCTCTCTTGCGATTTTGAACTTTTTACTGTGTGAGCTTCCTTTACTGCATTGTCAGTTCTGAGTTTCTCCCAGTCATAGTTGATTCGCTTGCTTGTCCTGAGTGTACTGGCTCTCAAACTGAGTCTGAGCTCTGCAGTCTGGTCTGGTCCGAACAAATTAGGTTGAACGAGCTGACTACTGTATGCCTCGCAGTTAAATGCCATTATATTAGTTTATGATCCTGGAATTTTTATATTCGATGGGGTTTAGTGTCAGAAGTGTAAATGGACTTAGGAGAATTCATACTCAACCAATTGAAACTTTGACCGAATTGCTTTCTGCTGAATTTGCAGACTGGAAGTGGATGGACGTTATAAACGTCCATTTCAAATGTCATTCATTATACTTGATGGCTCATGACTAATCTGATATTCTTGAATACAAATGATGTCGATGTAATATTCCATTGCCAGAGCTGCAATAATGTTTGCTAAGCAGTTTTAGAGTGCGTGCGTTCATTGTAGCAATATTTAGTGTCTTTCTAAGTTTCAACAGGTTGGTTCTCATTCTGCTCGACCTTTTTTCATTCACTGGGGTCGATAAAATGCGTACCTGTTGAATTACTGGGAACAAACCTTGGGATACGAGTAGCACCAGTCATACCTTCGGGTAGCAGCTACTGAAGAGGGAGACAGATGCATGTTATAGTGGCACGTTATTCTAACCAAATAGATAAACGAAAGTCAACAGAACAGGTTACAGTTTTATTTTTGGGAGTAACCAGCTGTTATTTGCGTCGATTTTTCCCTGGAGTGGGATGAATTTTGATTGCGACTAAAGGCCCTCCCTATCTTCGAAGAGATGCTTCAGTCCGACTGTTTGATTGGCTTTTTTTACTATTGTATAATGCACAGATATTGATATATTATTCGAATTCCTAGAACTTTTAATTCTTGCAAAGCTAACCTAGCATTGCGAATTATCTTGCACAAAATATAATGAAAGTATTATTTATTTCAGATGTAAAATTTAGAATTAAAGGAAACTGCAGCAGTCAAGAATGAATATAAGAAGAGCGGGCTCGCAAGTATTATTCTGGAGAGCGGCTGTAGATAATATGCAGCCGGCAGCCGCCACTATAGCCTACAAACTTTGGTTGGATGTGGGAGCAATTTGTAAATTGGGCTTTTAATTTTTATTGCAAGTGTGCGAACAAGGACAGTGATAACGTGTAAATATATATATTATCAAACATTCAACTAAAACTAATTACTGCAAATGCAGAAGTTGTTTCATCGACAGTCTTTCACCTTTTATTTCACGGTCCACTGGTAATACCGAACATCACCTTACAGAAACAACATCTCAGTTTGGCTAACCACTGCTACAGTACTTCGAAAAGGATAAACCTGCGCCATTCTGTCCAAAATGCGTCGGCCACAAAGTCCACATTCGAATTAACATATTTCCAACATATTATCCACCAGTTCTTGAGGATACATGTCTAGCGAGAGTTCGGGTGCTGACAGCATATATTCCTGACAGACAGGTATGTCGGTGCATTACTTGGCCACAGTGATGAGCTACAAATTGCACACCGAGCCTTGTATGTATTACAAGTTCACTACCAGTAACAGTGTTTGCCATAACACTGCAATGTTAAAAATCTGTAACTCATAACTGCAAACATAATCCTTATTCCTTACATTTTTATTTTCTCGAGCTTGGTTTCTCCTTATTTATGATTGACCAGTGTCTAAATAGATAAATATACCCCTGCGTGTTAATTAATTATTGTTGCTATGTAAAACATCTGTCGTTAAGATAAATAGTGTTCTAGAAAAAATTGCTCAATGCGGACTATGTGAAATATAACATAATTTCAAATGGTTTATACAAGTTAACACTTTCAGCAAAAAAAACTGCAGTCATACCCAATTTGAACGGTGGTCGGTACTGTCTACTTGACTATTTTACCCCGTTTAGGGGTGCACCTTGAAAAAAAAAAAAATAAAACTACAGACGTTTCGGTAGAAATCATTTACTATTATCCGTGCAATAATTGAATGTAAGCACAAAAATATTACAATATAAAACAAAATAAGTACAGTAGTAAGTAACAAGTGCGCAGAAAAAACAAATAAATAAATCAGATTTTACAAAAAGCTGTAGGGGTATCGGTAGGTAGGAAGGTATGATGTCTGACTAAATTACTTTAACTATAAAACCGTGTGAACCACCAGTAAAAGGCAAAATAAGGTTTATCACACGCATTTCTGAACTATTTTAGAAATATTAGTATCAGGAGGTTTGAATATTCCAGAAAGAAAGTTTCTTAAAGTACTATCAATAAGCTACAATGGATAGCCATTCATTCTTATGTAAGGTATCTCTAATAGTCTGGTTCCTCTTTGCCGAAATAATGATGGCGAAGGCAAATTTGGGTAATGGCTGGCATCCAATGGTTTTAAGCTAAATCGAGTGTGCTGATTCCGAATCCGTCTGATGCCAAGCAAGCAAATTATTGGGTCCCGTTCCACCATGGCAACAGGGGGTCATTTGCAAAACACCACTTTGTATTGACTCTACAGAATTCTAACCTTGACCCCCCCCCCCCCCCCCCCCCCCCCCTAAACCGGAATCAGAGCATCCATTGAGGTAGATTTTAGTTACACGTTACCATGGCAACTGTTCGAAATACGTTTTTAAATGTCGTTTTTACTGCAAATTTAGGTGAATTTTTGCAAATATTAATAGTTTTCTTAACCATTGCCAAATACGTCTTCCCCTTGGGCTAAATTCATGAAACATTCCAAATATATTGTCAATATGACCCTCTATATTTTTAATGGTGGCGCCTTAAAAATGGATTAGCAGTTGCCATGTCTCCATGTATAAGACAATGTACTTCTTTGGAAAACAGAATATAGCTAGAAAATATTCTAAAAATTCTAGAAATAATATATATATATAAGGGTTAATAATAAACCGAATTTAAATTGGAAAGGAATAAAACTATGATAGTTTGTAGGCCTATTATAAGCTGAACTAATTGGCTTACGGTATACTGATGTTTCAAAAACATCTAAGATAATATATATCTAAAGTAATATATAAAATGTATATATATCTAATATAATATCTAAAGAGAAATGGTTATTATTTTCACATTCCATCGTAAATTTAATATTTGGGTGTTGGCGATTTAAATATTCCATAAAGCTTTTAGCTTTATTAAGAGTATCAAAAATGACGAAAGTACAGTATCGTCCATATATCTACGGTAGAAAAAGGGTTTAAATAATGTAAGGACATTTATCTAACCAGCGGAATTCATGGCAGGAAAGGAAGGCGCTAGCAACAACTACACAAAGCGGGGAACCCCTAGCAAGTCAATCTAACTGTTTATATAAATTATCATTGAATGAAAATATGCTACCTATTAATGCTATCCTAAGTATTGCCTAAATTGTACTTTATTAAGACCATTTACTACCGAAACATCTGCAATTTTATAGTATCGACAATTAAACTATAACTAATATGTTTAAACCAAGGACTACTATACTACAGGACTGGCACACTGCCTGATCCGACTTCGCTAGCGAAGTCCATTAATTTCATACTGCTGTAAGCTGTACTACCTGAATAGCCTACTACTGTACTACCGTAGAATGAATAGTTATAGCCTTATAGCTGTATTATAGTCCTACCGCTACCTCTGGTATATGGGAATAGTACAGTTAGAAAGTCAGATAGTCTAGTTACAGTACATTCAACTGGACGGCTGTATGGCCCTACTCTGGTTCAGTGGTAGCCCGTACTCGTATGATGCTACCGGTACGGTACCGCGACCGTTCCGGTACAGGTAGGCCTAGGTGGTACCATTTGGTAGTAATTAAATCAATTACTACCGGTATACTGTTATAGGCTGGTAGGTAGGTATGTAAGGTGCCGTATGTATTACAACATTAGGCTAAACTACCAACAGAACAAGTTATTTATTATTATTATGCCTAATTATTGTTGCGTATTTGGCTGCGACGGCAATTACGCAGGAAATCCCGTTCGTGTAGTGAAACTTCCTCCTGTCGATGGCCGAACGAGATCAGTGGATCGCCGCGCTACCACGATGCAATGCAGATGACGGCTCTCTGTTTAAGTATGGAAGCACTGCCGTCATTTGTACTCAACAGTGGCCAGAGTTTTCCAAGGGAATTCCGCACAAGAAAGTCCCTGGCGGTTCCTTGCGACCAACAATATTCCGTTATACTTCCCTGGACTTCCCTTATTGTGAGTTCCGGCGCGACCCCCCCACTCCACGAGACATCCCTCCCATTGAGGAACGCCAACTTCAGTTACTCAATGAGTGCATGGAGTGAGATTTAATTGGGGGCTTTTTGCAGCTGACTGAACCTGCCTGCCTGTTGTTTCTACGTGGCTAAAGGGAATTGCAGGATACGGTCGCGTACTGACATTTTTGTGGATATTGAAGTCAGTTATGATGAGTTTCAGGCAGCTGGATACGTCGCAGGATTCCTGGTAAAGGTAATCCCAGAGTTAGACATCACAGGTGATATTTAAGAGGAGGATAATATATTTACCCAAGCCCTAACTCGTGGTGGATTACAACTTACTCCGCATCACCTGGTATGGTGGACCAGGACCATGGCGTCTGCTGCATGAGTGGATGCTGTACATGATGGAACTATACCTATACGGTACTACAAACAACTAACTCAAGTAATACACATTATTGCGGTCTATTACGGTATATCCCAACTGCCACCAATAGCTGATTGCTGTACCCTAGC